>CAVNYN010047570.1:3883-15392 GCA_963692815.1 Nyctanthes arbor-tristis
CAATTTCTTTTAATTAGTGAAGAATGCATAACACTACTAATATTCATGGCCAGTCAATACTCAATATATTACAGTAATTAACCAAATCACATATCCATAAATTTAATTACCATTTATCTTACCAACTGCATTCACAATCCATGCCATTCTCCTTTTTATTGTCATTTTGTTGTTTTGTGAAATTTCAAAGTTGAGATAGAATATGGAACATTTACATAAAACGTTCACAGAGAAACCCAAAATTCACATTCACAACTTTGATTGCATGAATTTCCAAATTCACATAGTTAAATAAATTAAAGGACTATATGTCATTTTTGAACTTCAGGACCGCAGCATTACAACACGAAAAGTTGGGCAACCCAACTCTAATTGTTATTGTTAGTCCCCTTATCTAACTAAAATATAACTTGTTCCTTTTTCATCCCTCCAAAATTGTATTCTCACTTTTCTTTATAATAATATATATTTGAAATCTTTAATTTCCTAATATAAACATGTGCATAATTACTCCCAATATATATATATATATATATGTTAGAGACATATATTAGGAAATGTACTCATAAAATTTTATTTTCTAACAATGTTTTATTGAGATCGTATATATATATATATATATATATATATGGGGGCGCAGTTAAAAGACGATAGAAGTGGTAGTCGAAATTTTCCGGACACTAGTGAAAACACTAAAAAAAAAATCCCCAATTTTTCAAAAGATAAAAAATGAGTTTTTCTAGAAAATGGGGTAGTCGCGACCCATCTCTGGTGCTCTTAAATGGATTAAGAAGGAAGCAAAAGGAAGCTCATAGCAGTGTAAAGTGAAGAGAAATGCATTGGCAAGCACCGTCTATCACATTTGGACTACAAGGAATCGCCACATTTTTGATGGAATTCTTCCTCAAGCTGGAGACATTATCAACAAGATTAAAATACATGTATACAGGGTAATGTTTGCATTGTATCCTAATATTTTAGTCAGTTATGAGACTCTAGCTAGAGGATTATAGTTTTTGTCTATATTTTGGTAGATTTGTGTATACCTGGGTATGCCCAGAGTAACATGTATCTAAATATTTTTTGATCTATTTATTTACAGGATAAAAAAAAAAAATTCAAAGTGAGTCAATGAAATCAACCAAATCTGGTGTCGGACACGAGTGGGAAACTATGCAAGTCAACAAAGTGTAGCTTTGCATACTGGAATAACGGCTATGTGACAATTCAGCCCATCCATATTGTCTTGGACATGTTTATTTTAAGTACCATGAATGGAAATTGATCTGTGGTTCAAAATCACTGTTCCAATTAAGCAATTTCATTTCGTTTCAGGACTCGTGGGTCAAGTTAGATGGTGGTTCCTCCATTCTTCTAAATAATATAGTAGTTGTTATACCCAACCTGGAATGTTACCCGAGCTAAGCTGGAATGAAGCAAGTCGACATCCAATGGTCTAAGAAGGGTCAACAATCGTGGTCCAAACTAGCAAGTCTTACCTTTCAAGAGTTGCATAAAACATAACTAAGGTCTCACTTATGGAGAGCTACATGTGAAGCATAGGTTGTTTACCTCGCAGCTCCTTCTCGTCCAAGTCTTGTTCATCAGGTCTTCATCATACTCACCAAGATCCAGGTCTTCATTTACCAGGTCATCATCCGACCTAACCTAGTGCCTCACCGACTAGGAAGACCTGAGCTGAAGTGGAAGACCACACCCTTTAAGAACTAGATTGGTCACATCAATGATAGTTTTGCACCCCACTAAGGAGACTTGAGTTCTAAGTGTACTTTAGTTATTGACCCACATGTTAAACATGCTAGACACTTGTAACAAATATATTGCCACATGTCAAGCATGTTTGACACCTATAACAAATACATTCTATGCACCTCCTACTATAAATAGGGGAAAGTATTACACATTTATGGGGAGGACAGAAGAAGCTTATTATGTCTTCTCTTGAACATGTATTCTTGTGAAAGTAAATAATCTAATCAGAGGTTAATCAATTGTTGATGTCAAGTTAATTACAACTTAATTTATTGTCAATAATTTGGCGCTAGAGGAATGGCAGGTTAACAGCCGGATTTCTACCATGAGCAAGAATCACTCTGTTGATCACTTGGTTAAAAATGAATCAAAATCAACCATATTCAGCTAGATGGCAAAGCTAAGCAAACGATGGTTTTTGTTTCTTTAATTTTTCCCTTTTCACTTCATTCCAAGATTTTTAATTAAATTTTGAAGTAAATATATTTCTGATATTTACATGTGATTCACCAGGATTTATTCTTTACCTGTCATCTTGGATACCTTTTAGCATGAGCACAAGTTCTTAGATAATTTTCAAGTTGACAAGAATATTTACCATTTCGACGAGTTGAGATCAGGTCCCAAACATCAAAAGATTCAAAATTCAATTTCAATGCTTGTAGGTGGAGAAAGCTTAGTTCAACGTGAAGGAAATCTTGTTCCGGCAAATTTCAGTTTGGCTAAATTCATATACCCATCTTCATTTTTAGTTTTAAGGCTTGTATTCTGACCTTTACTCCGATGATGTTAACCCAGCTGCAAGAAGAGAATCCCAGCTCGGTGATAAGAGAGGTCGGCAAAAGATGCCTCCCTTTTTAGTTCGTTCTTGGCTTCTTTGTCGAGTTCGAATCCGGGGTCAAATGCCTCCCTTTTTAGTTCGTTCTTGGCTTCTTTGTCAAGTTCGAATCCGGGGTCAAAAACGATCCTGTGAGATGAGAAACCCAGCTTGGTGATGAGAGTGGTCGGTAAATTCAAGATCAAGATTTGGCTAGCAATCTTAATTTCTAGGCTAAGTTCGATTCTATGCAATACCCAATTCAATATTAAAAAAAAAAAAAAAAAAAACTTCAAATGGTTTAGCCCGGAACTTAAAATAGTAGCCTCGTTCTCAGAAAACTCAGTTTGGCAGATACAGAGAGCTCAGCTCAGCGATGGTCCCAACTCCGTAATGGTCTTCATGGAAATCCTTGATTAGGAAGTCAAAATCCCATGTTGGCAGTACCATTAATATGGCTTGTCAATATTGAATCGTGAAGAAAATCCTGGAGATGCCATTATGTCCAACCCCACTATGCTTAACCGTGTCTCTTCATTTCACAAATTAAAGATAAGCAAATTCTTCTCCTCATCATTACTCAATTTTATTACGTACCTAATACCTCAAAATCAATGGCCATTTAGAAATTTTGGCCATTTATAAATTTTAGCTAAAGAATTCTTTGCATAATCAATTTATTAGTACATTTTTGCTATGCATAAAAGACGGAAGAGTGAAATGAAAAATCTTATGCGCATTTTTAGAAGATTTAAATAAAATAACTTAACTATCATTTGACCCGTCATATTAGCTGGCCTTATATCTTTCAAATGCACCTACTCAAGTACTGACTTTGGAGTTGCTTTGTAACATTAAATATTATTTGTAATGTTATTGGAATTAATCACGCTCAACTCACAAATCAATTTTCACATGAGAAGGAAAGAGAATCCACATCTTCAAGCAACTTTACAATTGAGAAAACGAGCTCATATGAAAGTTACGGTTAATCAGCCACTCTGTTACTGGATGAAAGGGTTATTAATCAACTCTCCATTCCTATGTTTAAGCAAGAGAAACAACAGTAATCTAGCTTTTCAGCCCGTATTTGCAATATCTTTATAAATGAAGATATATTCCAGTTATGTCGGCATCCCTTTGGTAAATTAAGAGAAAAAACTCAAGACAACACGTTTAGAGTCCCAAATTCAGCTCGTCAGCCATAACTGGGTCTTAGTTCGATAGAGGCTAACTTGAGTTAGGCTCTAGCTTAGTCGAACATCCGCTTGACATTTCAATCTGTTGAAAAATGAGTCACCTAGACCTACTAAATTACTTATCTGATTAACGATTTCACAATGCAAATACTGTAAAGAATATAGATAACTAACTGAAGTAAAGATAGTAATAAATTAATTCACGATCAGTCTGCTTAAGTACGACAGGATGTATCCTGATCAAGTCAGAGATATAATCAGCGTAAGCTAAGCATGATGTATCCTGGTCTGTAAGGCGTGATCAGAAACGCGTAATCTAGTGTAGTAAATTAAACACATAATCAAATCCAAGATTGTTGACGCAGAAACCCAACTGGAAAAAACTACAGGCACCCTTGCCACGGGACAAACAAATCCACTAATCATGAGGTGAGTTTAGTACAGAGAAAGAATAAAAAGTGCTATCACAATAGACACTAAACAATTAAAAGGAAAACTTATAAAAGACTCACTATTTACGCCTTTTGACATGAGACAACTTCCGTTGCTCTTTCTTTCTCCCGCGCGCCTCACAGAACGTTCATCAAACTCCTAGAGATCTCCCAAACTAATCTTGGGATGACTTAACCTCCTAGACTACTTGAACCTCCCGTGGATATGTTCCTCGCACATATGCGGTCGCCTACCACGTACTATGAAGGGTTGCCAATCACAAACACGTTGTGAACTTATGTAGAACAATGTGCAAGAATAAGTCTTGCGGTTTTAAGGCAATGTTTGAGTTCTCTCCTTGCAGTCGAACTTCAAAAAAGTAAAATCGTGGAATGCTTTACTCGTATGAGAGTTGTGTTCGACCTACAAAGAGAACTTACATATATATGCAAGAATTCGACTTCTTGTACAAGACAAGAATTATACTTACCATATACATGTAGTAGAAAAAGAATTAATACCATAAACACATACTTTCCTAATTCTAATATACTTCACATGCACATAAAGAGCCCTAGTTATATATGGTAATCTAGGATGACTTAAACTAGGTAACATTAAAACTTTACATGTATATCGAATTCTTATGCCTCAAAACAAGTATACACGCTCCAACTTATCTTTTGGCCTAAGTAAACACAATTTCCATGCCAAAATAAAGATCACTCGTGAAAATAAATCATGCAAAATATGTAACAAAATTTTGACACTTAAAATAAAAAATTAGGAATGACAACACATGTAATTTTGTACTAACAATCTCTCCTTTTGGCTTTTCTAATTTCTCAAAACCTTAATAGCACAAATATCAAAAATTTTGAACGGGGCAAAACATATAAATAGTTAACTTCTCCCCCTTAATCAATAAACTCCCCCTAAGATATATCCTCTCCCCCTGAACACATAGTCGCAAAATAAAACACTTAAGAGAGATATATCCTGATTAGCTATCCTGATCAGCTACCACTTACTTCTCACCCTTTTTGATAAAGGAGAAAAGCCAAATAAAAAATGTTTAGAATAGGGTTTTTCTGATCAACTGCTGTAGTTCTTGCCTTTCTCAACTGCTTCAGATTTACTTACCTCAAAGAGTAGAGAGACATTGCTTGATTTATCAATGAAAGTTGCGGATGCATCTGGGCTAAATGTACACAAGCACACGATCTGCAATATAAAGAAATCAATTTCAGTTGAGATTAAGTACTGAATACTTTCCAAAATATTTGTAGAAGTTCACACCATGAAGTATTCAGTCAACAAAATACCTGTACCAGTTTGGCAGCTCTTATTTCATGCATTGAATCAATTTTTTCAGTTTGTATTTTGTTCAAACTTGAGATCAATGGTCTTCAGCTATTTGCTCAACAACTATCTTGGCAAGCCCGTGTTTGTTAGCAGTAGAAATTAAATCCACGACCTCAATATAGCTACTTCGTTAAATTCAACAATTAGAGAAAAGGCAATGTTTTTACTCACGGGGACTTTCCTGATCAACTTTCAAAACTCGCAAGTCAGCTGCTTAATTCCCTTATTGGTGCTTCAAGAGTTCTGGATTGCAGCCCAGATTTCAGATACATGAGCTCAGTTATTATAGTCTAGAATTGAGAGCAGCCTTTGCGGTTTCAGCGCCAAAGCCCCAGCTCGGATGTAAGGAACGATTCAGCCCAGCATATTGAGGCCCCGAACTCGAGGTGGCAACCTTGACTTAGTGGCAATCAGTTAGTTAAAATGAAGAAATGAAGTGCTGGATCATTTAGATCAACTCAATAATGGAGAGCTTGAAATAATCAACTCAAAAATAAGGAGCTAGATCATTCAGATCAGCCCAACAATGAGGAATTTGATCATTCAGCTCAAATCAGTAATGAAGAGCTGGAAACAATCAGTTCAACTACGAAGAGCAGAATAATTGGACGAACGTGAATACGACCTCAAAATAAAGTGACATTAACTGGCCCAAACAAAGGCTCCAATTAAACCCTTCCTTAAGGCTAAGAGTCATGAGAACTAAGAGCTAAAAAAGACCTTATCCAGATGTTTAATCAAACACGAAAGGATGGGCACCAAATAATAAGACCTTATCCAGATGTTTAATCAAATGTTTAATCAAACACGAAAGGATGGGCACCAAATAATAAGACCTAATCCAGATGTTTAATCAAACACAAAAGGATAGGCACAAAATAAAAAGACCTGATCTGAATGTTTAAATGAACACAAAAGGATGGGCACAAAATAAAAACCTGATCCGGATGTTTATTTAAACACAAAAGGATGGGCACAAAATAGCGCAAAATAAAAAGACCTGGTCCAGATGCTTAGTTAAACACAAAATGATGGACAAGAAGAAATCCAAAGACCATGTCTAGATGTACAATCAAACACGAAAGGACGGGTAGAATCAAAACAACCAGAGATCGGAAGAGCACACGTCAGGAGCTCAAGACCTCCAGGTCCCACTTTACGAGCTCAAAACCTTTAGGTCTCGTTTTACGAGCTCAAGACCTTCAGTTCATCTCTTATGAGCTCAAGACTTTCAGGTACCGCCTTACGAGCTCAAGACCTTCAGGTCATCCCTCATAAGCTCAAGACCTTCAAGTCATGCCTCAAGAACTGAAGACCTTCAAGTCATACCTCAAGAGCTTAAGACCTATAAGTCCCGCCTTACAGGGGCAAGACCTTTATGTCATCCCCTCAAGACTTTCAGGTCATACCTCACGAGCTCAAGACTTTCAGGTCATACCATACGAGCTCAAGACCTTCAGGACCTGCCTTATGAGAGCAAGACCTTCAAGTCCCCCCTTACGAGCTCATAGCCTTCAAGTCATCCCTCATGAGCTCAAGACCTTCAGGTCCCACTTTACGAGCTCAAGACCTTCAAATCCTACTTTACAAGCTCAAGACCTTTTAGTCTTGTCTCATGAGCTCAAGACCTTTTGGTCCCGTTTTACGAGCTCAAGACCTTCAGGTCATCTCTCATGAGCTCAAAACCTTCAGGTCCCACCTTACGAGCTCAAGACCTTCAGGTCATCCCTTAAGAACTCAAGACCTTTCGGTCCCGCCTCACGAGCTGAAGACCTTTTGGTCCCACCTCACAACCTTAAGACCTCCAGGTCTTACCTAACCGAGGTCGTCACGTAGTTCTACAAATGTGTTAGCTGAGATCTAACTTACAAGCCAACTTACACACCCCATCACTTAAGGCAGATGTGACAGTTGCAGTTATTATAAAGTTGGCATTTATTTTCCCCTTGCAGACAACTAGCTTACAATTAAGTCAAAAAGCATGACATCTGTTCCAGCTGGGTGTACTTACAAGGCTTCTCATTGGTGCTTATTGAGTCAAAGCAGATTTTGGCATCAACAAAGGCTCATAGACCTCCCAAGATTTCTTCGAGAAGAAGATTTAAAAAAAAAAAAAAGAAGAAAGGAGTAGGAAAAAGACAAACAAGAAGATATGACATTAACTTGATTTGAAGTATAGAAGCATAATGAAAGTTCAACTCATCCAGGAGCAAATTTGAGTCACACATTGCCTAGACCAAAGTGTGAACTTGGGGGGGGGGCAATTGTTATTCCTGATCTGGAATGTTACCTGAGCTGAGCTGGAATGAAGCAAGTCGACAACCAATGGTCTAAGAAGGGTCAACAGTCGTGGTCCAAACTAGAAACCAGGTCTTACCTCTAGAGAGTTGCATAAAACATAACCAAAGTCTCACTTGTGGAGAGCTACATGTGAAGCATAAGTTGTTCACCTCGCAGCTCCTTCCCATCCAGGTCTTGTTCATCAGGTTTTCATCGTACTTACTAAGATCCAAGTCTTCATTTACCAGGTTATCATCAGACCTAACCTAGTCCTCACCGACTAGGAAGAACTGAGCTGAAGTAAAAGACCACACTCTTCAAGAACTAGATTGGTCACATCAATGATAGTTTTGCACCCCACTCGGAAGACTTGAGTTCTAAGTGTACTTTAGTTATTACCCACATGTTAAGTATGTTGGACACTTGTAACAAATATATTGTCACATGTTAAGCATATTGGACACTTGTAATAAATACATTCTATGCACTTCCCACTATAAATAGGGGAATGTATTACACATTTATGGGGAGGATAGAAGAAGCTTATTATTTCTTCTCTTAAATATGTGTTCTTGTGAAAGTAAATAATATAACTAGAGGTTAATCAATTGTTGATGTCAAGTTAATTCCAACTTAATTTATTATCAACAGTAGTAATGATAATTAATGTGAGAATCGTTGATAGGCAATATACGGGTTATGCTCTTCCGATCTCGCCTAAACAATACTTAAGTAGAGCTCAAGTATGTCTAAATTCAATATACTTGGTTCACAACGTCTTTCACATGTGTGTTTTGAAACCCTTACATCTGGATTCCATGCACGACTGTTTGGCTGAGCATCCACTTAATTTGTCATTTCAAAAGATAGAGAAAAATAAATATTTTTATATTGCAATTTGATATAATTTCTGGGTCACTGAATAAATGCTAACTCCCTGAGTCACTATGCCTTTTTTCCTCGTAGCATCTCTAATGTGACCGTCTAAGTTTCAAGTGGTGTAGAGGAGAGAGATAGGGGGAAGTTGATTGTTTTAGTTGAATGTTGGGAGAGAGAGATATAGAAAAAAAGAGAGGGAAAAGTGAAAAAGAGTAAAGAGATAGATAGAAATTTAAAAATAATGATAAAATAGTAGTATTAGAGTCTTAAACGAAGGTATAGATTTGGACTTTACACAGGACACGATAGAGGAAACTGGGGAAAAAATAGTGTAAATGAGAGAAAAATAATTAAAAAAAAGTAAAATAAAATAAGAAACACGTGGAACCGTCTAAATTTTTTGAGCGCACCCCTCCCCTAGAAGACATTCACCAAAAATGCATAGGCATTGGAGATGCTGTCATTATTATAAACTCATCCACAAAGATTTTTAATAGGGTGTAGACAAAGTTAGAATTCATTAATATCAATGCTCTAAAAAATGTTTTGACGAGTGTTCAAAAATCCCATGTTGAGTCTCGACGTGGCAAGACGCGGCTCATGCATGACAAATCACAACTGATCTGTACCTAGATCACCTAAAATCACAACTAATCTTTACCCCGAGTGATCAAACAATGTATGTTTTACAGCTCCACTGAGGAGTCACGTCAAGCGAACAGTACCACGGCCATTGGTCAAAATGATATAACGATAGATTACAAAAGGACACACGACGACACAAACAATGCCCGGCCAGCATACAATATGTATATTAAAAAAAAAAATTTGTACAAAAAGTTATCCATTAACGGGGTTAGATGTGTATTTATACAATTTATTATGTGTTTTTGTTGTACTAATGGGCAATGGCATTTTCAATTACAAAAAGTTACATCTTTATTTTTCTTTTTATTATACTAAACTTGAATTGATTTTGATCAAACACTAGACGTCTAGCGTTGTTATGATGAAAAAAAGATAGTGTTTTATAATAATAGCCACTGATGTTATTTATGAGTTAATGATGTGCTTATATTATTATTAGATGATATTATGTTAAGTCAATATCTGACACTTGAATTAGCTAACTCATTTGGGTTGTAATATTTGAACAAAAAAGCCATACAAAAAATTTAACAAAATAAATACTGATAGGCACACTAAATCATTTTTAAATCGATAATAACTGTATAGATCACGTCTATTTTATCGAAATTCCTTGTCTACTTTTTTATCAAATAGAATTATTATTCAACTCACTTTTTATGATCTTTTGTTTGGGGATTCTTGATTATAGTTACACACAGAAAATCACAATGACTACAAATTGAGCTATGGCTTATCTTGTCTTGTGACCCCTACATGAGAAGGATATATTATCATAGAGCTCGAATAATAACCTAGCGATTAGTGTGTCTTGATAACGCGTCAAATCATTAGATTTTACCGGTTAGTAAACATCTTACTCACATCAAAAGCAATCAAAACTAGTCGGCGCGCATCACGTGCATAGATTTGCTATCAAAATTCAAAAGTTTGTTGTTTGGTAGAAGCATATTGTTCCCTAAACATATAACTTGTTTGATTCTTATTATTTGTGTAGGGAAAAATTTAAATGGACAGAAAGAGATATAAAAAAGATGATAAAATTAATAAGTAGTTATTTGACAATTATTGATGGAAAAGTAATATGATGTGTTGAAAAATAAGATTGTGTCATGTGTCAGTTTTGTTAAATTTTTTGTATGTGATTTTTTTCATGTAACATTACTCTATGTTTAGACGTGGGGAAATTATAATGAGAAGGGAGTAGAATGTGTCTTAGAAATGTAAAAAAGTTTAAAATATATGGTTTTAATTAAACAGTCGTCAAATTAAATATCAAATCAGTAGTAGGTAAAATTATAAATTGGAAGAATAATAAAAATCAAACAAGCTCATAGGTGCGACTTTCCAGTTTTTCTACGGTGTAAGAATGGACTCGTGTATGAAGTTCGAGAATCAATACATGCACGTCACGTGTGCTTTAGGATCTATTTGGCTAGAATTATAACAACAGTGATTATAACAGTCTCTATTTTTACTGACGAAAAGCAAGCAGTTGATTTGACGCCTGCACTTCCACCCATGTGATAGGAAGAAGAAATCATTTTTGACGTAACACTTGTCACTCCTCACAGCCCTCTTTACACCTATCACTCCCACAACTTTTTTTTTGAACTCTCCATTTTGAATATATTAGCATCATTCGGATCCGTGTCAACTTTTGTAATTTTCAATAAAGCAATCATGTGCCAATCAAATCATGTTATAATAGATCTTAATTATAGCGGGTGCCAAACGGATCTTTAAATTCAAATCATTATTTTAAATTTACATGCACATGTTATATCATGTATTTATACACATCACATCAACAAGAAGTTCTTCATTTTTTAGTATGCCAGTGAACTTTCAGAGCCTCGGACCAATGGAGGACTGGCAGTGATGGGCATCCTGGCTGGAGATCAAATTAAAGCCACTACCTGCAAGACTATTACTTTTCCGTGGTAAGATTTCGTTGCTTCTCGTTGCTTCTCATTTTCTGGTTTTCGTTATCCTTATCTCTCTTCCCCCCTAAATTATTATCAATTTTCCTAATGTAAATTCACTCCTTGTGGTTTTGTCTAGAGTAATTGGTCGTGGGGGTGGGGACGCTGAGATGTGATGGCGATTTCTCCCA
>CAVNYN010048120.1:6627-84122 GCA_963692815.1 Nyctanthes arbor-tristis
AAAGGTCCTTTATATAATAGTTGGAATTGAGTTAGTTTTAATAAAATTTGAGTTCCGTCAATGATATTGTGACACGTGGCGCAATGTGGTACGTACACTTGGCAGGAATTTATCTGGAAAATCCTTATGCTTTGTCTCATTCTTCAATTAAGCCACCAAACTTTGATTTATGTCAATTAAGTCACTATACTTTAGTTTATGTCAATTATGAACCAAATTCTTTCTTTAACGTCAATTGAATATCAATCTTTTAATTTTTCACGAAATCCTACAAAAATATTCAAGTAAAGCAACAATTGCGTTGCTTAATTTGTAGAAATTTTCAGGATGTTACAACACAGCGTTTGACGTTTCATTTGTTAGCTTTCTCTCTTTTATCACATATATCAACATCGTCTGACCAAAAAAACTTAAAAAATGATTTCTTGTTTATTTGCAAACAAATTCCAAATTGATTTTGCCAAGACCCATCTGGTCTACCAATCCAAATCAATTACCAAATAAATGAACTGATGACCGAGAATTGGGGATTCCTTTGTTAGTGTAAATGGTCAAAACTCAAAACTGAATATAAACAAAAAATAGAAAACACAAAGAAATCCTTAATTGACGGAATGAACTAGGGATTCTTCCAAGATTTACGCACCAAAAATGGATATGAACATAATATAAAGATGAAGAAAAAAGTAAATGAGTGGAAATGAAAAAAAAAATTAAGGATTTACTTTATAATGACCAGAATGCCAATGACTGAGAAAAAATGTAATGCTCATATCACCAGAAATTTTATAGAACCCACCTTATGCGGGAATAAGTAAACCAGCTACTTAATTCAATTAATTAATATATAGATATAGATTATCGAACAAATCTTTGCAAAAAGAATCTAACCTTTTATTTTTGTACCAATCACTACAAAAAATCAGGCCTACAGCGGCGACACACAGCGACGACACAAAAAGTCGTCGCTAGAGCTGTGGTAGCATACAACTTTTAGCGGCAACAAAAGATGAGGTATCATGTTGAGGCCTATACTGATGAGAAGTTGTTACTATAGGTATCATGTTCGTCCCTATAAGTGTAATAATTTATATAATATATATTATAAATGCAAAAAATGAGTCAAAAATCCTTCTAGCTCAATTGGTAAAGGCCCATGTGTAAAAAGGGGCATCTCGGGTTCGACTCTTTGGAGGCACAAAAAATTTCACTCAATTTTATAAGATTCGGGGGCCGGTTTACATGGGTAATATTGGTGGGGTCTAAAATTTTTTGTGGCCCGGACAAAAATACTAGGAGGCTATAGGTACATGCTTATAGTAATAAAATTCTCGTCACGAAAAATCATCCAAATAGGCCTATTGGGACGACTTTTCGGCCTATATGTCGCCGCTGTATGAGACATTTGTTATAGTGAGTTTTTGGTGTCATTATTTTTATTTTTATATATTAGTAATGTTAAGGAACTTTCGAGAAGTTTTGTTATAAAACTTCTCATCACATGTGGCGTACATACGTGTATTTGAAATACACGTGGCGTCAATGAAATACACGTTGCACGCCACATGGTGCGGGAAGTTTTGTAATAAAAATTCCCTTTGTGGCCCGGACAAAAGTCACTAGGAGGCTATAGGTACATGCTTATAGTAATAAAATTCTCGTCACGAAAAATCATCCAAATAGGCCTATTGGGACGACTTTTCGGCCTATATGTCGCCGCTGTATGAGACATTTGTTATAGTGAGTTTTTGGTGTCATTATTTTTATTTTTATATATTAGTAATGTTAAGGAACTTTCGAGAAGTTTTGTTATAAAACTTCTCATCACATGTGGCGTACATACGTGTATTTGAAATACACGTGGCGTCAATGAAATACACGTTGCACGCCACATGGTGCGGGAAGTTTTGTAATAAAAATTCCCGGAAGTTCCTTAACATTTTCATTTTATATATATCTCATGGCTGTAATATATCAAATTTGATTCAGCTTGCCCTTAATTCCCCGAGAACCACGAAAAGTGTTCTTTTTCTGTAATCAGAAGGGTAACCTTCCTTTTTCTGCTATGAGGCAAGTACGGCCTTTGCATCCAGTTTTCAATTACTTAACCATGGCCTCCTTCCGTCCTCCATCTTGAGGGGCTTATCACGAAAAATAATTGGCGGGTGTACTTTAAATTTATACATTTGTGAATTTATTATTTTAATTATATTAGTTTTGATAGAGTTGTAATTAGGATTGCGTTGTAACTACTGATACATCACTGGGAGAAGACGTTGGTAGCTTTGGATCTAGGAATAATTGTATAAATATTCATTCAACTCTCAAAATAAAGCGATTAGACCACATCAAATCAAGGAAAATTTTCAAAAACCTCCCACACTATGTGACATTTATAGATGCATGCAATGCATATTTTATACAAACTATGTGCATTTTAAATAGACGTGATGTGTACTCGCACATGCCATGCATGGTAAGAGGTTTTGGAAACGGACTCACCAAATCTACCATTGCATTAGCAAACCGATAAACCGATATATGGTCAAAAATGAGAAAGCTACGGCTTAAGATATAGTAAAGCAAATCACTAATCACTTGTATCATCACTATATATAAACATTAAAAAGTGTGAATATTGGAAAAACTTTTAATTTATTATTTTACTTTTACTAGTATTTTCATTAAATAAGGATATATTGGAAAAATCATTTACAGAAGGTGCTTTTAAAATAATAATGCTAATTCAAACTTTTGTTTGGGAAAATTAAAAATGCAAAGAAAAATATGACATCGAGTCATTGACAAGCGACCATTATAGTAGGAGTAAGTTTATAAATCTAATGATAAATGAATAAAAACAAATCAAGTACAGTTCAAAAGAAAGCTTATTTGATGTAACATCACATTATTTGTTCTTGTTTTTATCATTTTTAAAGTGACTAAGCATACAAACTAAATTAGAAAAATCATGCAACTTCTAAACTTACAATTATGGTAGATAATTTATTGGTTGCATTAAATAACCTTTTTTTTTTTCTCTCATTTGACATTAAATTGGTATTCTTTTATGAAACATTAACTTCATAAATATGTGAAAGTATAAAAGAAATAAAAATAGAAAAACACTTGTCTGGAAGATTAAAAGGTCAGAGATTAAAATGAGTTAAATGTTAAATATAGGTACAAAAGTAACTTAGGAAATAAAAGTAGGGGTAAAAGAGGAAATCTTTTAAATGTTAAATACGGGTACAAAAGTAACTTAGGAAATAAAAGTAAGGGTAAAAGAGGAAATCAAAAGTTTCCCACTCAAAAGAGGAAATCAAAAGTTTCCCACTCATTCTCCATTTTAATAAAACGAGGCGGTTCCACTAACTAATAAATATGAAATATGATTTTGACAAAACGTTATATCCTACTAATTAATTGTAAATCTTATATTAAGATAATCTTCATTTATGTATTTATCTCAATTAAATCATTTATAATCTGCTCTCCAAACGCTTGAAAAGAAATTATCAAAATAGAAAAATGAAAGTATATTTCTCTAAAATTAGTGACACTTAAATCAAAATGTTGTAACACCCCCCAAAGAAAAAAATCAAAATATTGTAGACTAATAGTAAAATGAATGATAAAGATTGAACGCTTGAAAAAAATAAAATTTCAGAAAAGCTCCAGAGAACATAGTGAAAAAAAATTAATACTTCGATAAATCACCAAATTAAACACTTTCAAAATCTTACACTTTCAAAATAATTTACATCTAACGTCTCTAACCTTTTAAGTATTAATAGATCACATCCTCAATCTTTGTTTCTTCTTCTATGGGTCCTCAACCTTTTAATAAATCCCCGTCTATGTCCCTGGCAACCGAAGTCATCCATTTTCTCTATTAAGCATCCAATAGCCAAAACGAAGATAAGGGTATTTTTGGTACAAGACAAAAAACGACTTCCCTCCAAAATCCTTGTCCATTTCCCTCCATTTCATCGACTGATATATCTGTGTGTGTATGGCTATTTCTGCAAATCAACTCCATTTCACCATCCAAAGATATTTTCAACATATCTATTCCATAGCAATAGTAACTCCAGAACGAATATAAGTGTGGAAGCAGAACGTAATTCAAGACTTCATGGACATTACAAACTCGGGAAGGAAGTTCTACATTTGTGAACAAGCAGTAAAAACATAGTATAACTGTGAATACTACTTAACAATTGTTCTTGCACTAAGATTCCATATTTTAGGGACCATATTGTAGACAACTCTTCTGGTATGACCCACCAATCTGGGACTAAGCAAAGTTGGTGATTACCAGCCTTCTAAGGTCTATAGACAGAGTGGAAGACCAAATCCATAAATTAGAGCGTGATAAACACAAAATGGAAGATGAAATAATAGGGCTTCAAGAAGAAAACGAAGGATTCAGGGTAGAGGTTCCGCGTTGGATAATTGGGTGGCCAAACCCAGGTTTGTTTTGTTGGTGGTGGTCATCTTTCTTGTGTGGAAGCTGCTAATCTAGGATATGCTAAGTGTAATTGTTTTGCTTGTTTTAGCTCTGTGTACTTTATTATGTAAGCCTTATGTTATTCGTCGCTTTTAAGGATTGCATTTGCCTCTTTGGAATGAAGGTACGAAGTTTATGAATCAAGTTTTTGCTTCTGTTTCCATCTGCAAACGAGTTGGTTGGCTGGGTGAAATGTGAAACATTTGGGATGTTAACTGTAACAAGTTGAAAAGTTTGAAGACATAATGTGTAATGATTTCAAAAAGTTGGGGACGTTAACTCTAACATGTTGAAAAGGTTGGAGACGTTAAGTGTAACATTTTTCAAAGGTTGGGGATGTAAATTGTAATAGATTTAAGTAAAAAACCTGCAAGAGTCTCCCTTAAAAACGCGATATCTGCCTACTATACTTTCAAGCCTAAAGCACATTTACACAGAACCTACTATACGAATGTTCACTGCAACAATCAAACATCGTGCTATATCCCTCTAACCGTCCACAGCAACAATCAAACATCGTGCTATATCCATCTAACCATCCACAACAACAATCAAACCACGATAATCAAACTCGCACCAGCATGGGTGGCATTACAATACCTTGCTGTGTTTTTTTTTTGTCTTCTCCAATATTCTACAAATCTTTGGTCCAAAAGGCTGGGACCACTTCTCAACAACCTCTTACTTCATTGCAAGCCGAGTCATGAGATAAGTTATAATCTTCTTCAGCAAGGTGAGAATTGGTTTGTCTCTTGCATGCACTATTGCACCGTTAAATGATTCACAAAGGTTATTTAAAAGTATGTCATAGTTGGTCATTGGATTAAAGTATACTCGAGTCCACTGAGAAGTAGGTTTTTTGCCTTCATATTCACAAGGGATTGAAAGCGAAATCTTCATTGAGATCGGAAGAGCGTCACAAAACATTACTTTCCAATTTTGAGCAAAAACATGTACCTCCAAAAAAGGTAGAAATAAAATGTGGTGGGGTCTGTTAGATTCATGAGATACAAGGGAGGGGTCCTTGTATTCATGTGAGATCACCTAAACTTCTTTCACTTACTTCCCACAATAAAGCCCTCTTTTTCCTCTTCATATTTTTCATGGACTTGCTGGATTTCCGCCTTTTCAATATCAGTTTCTAGTACTTCAACTTTCTCTTTAATCACTCCTTCCTTTGGAGCCTCATTTCCAATTGCTCTTTGTTTTTCAATGTGGCCAAATTTCATTGTTTTGAGGGTCAAATCGGCACTTCAATATTCCTTTTGGCAAATTTTCTAATTTATTTATTTTTATTTTTAGTAATTAGAATTTATATATATTTTTAATAATTAGATTTCTTTTCCTTCAAGAATTATGTTTTATTTTTACCATACATAAAGGGTTTCATTGCAAGACAATTAATTAGATAGTTTTTATAATAAATTAAAGGCACTGTCTTTGTTAAAAAGATGGATTTCTCTTGTTGGGAAATCATGTTTTGTGGATTCAAACTACACGTCTCTTATGAAAGCATTTAGGGATTTTATCCTTTGCGGCGAGGATTTTAACTTATATTCGTGATCAATTTTCAAAGGGTACAAGTTCTAAAGTCCGAATTTATCTCCTGAGTATCGACTTTTCTGAACTACGACGCTGGTCTTTTGCTTGGATTAAAATACGCGCTTCCCCGGTGTTAGCATCTAGTATCAGAGCATTACGCTCTGATTTTGGATAACCAAAAGCTTTAATCTTTCTTTTTGTTATCTTTAGCATGGGGTTAGATTGGTTATTCGAGTGAGTTAGGAATTTTTGTTGGTTTTTGTTGATTGAGATTTTGTGAATATATAAAGAAAAGTTGTGGTTTTTTGATGAATGGAGGAAATTTGTGAATTTAAATTTCAAACAAAGTGTTTGGTGAAGAATAAGCCTTCTAGCATGGTGATTGATGAAGATTATCCCACTAATTTGGCTAGCACCATGTTTGTAGTCCAAATATGCTGTTGCGAAAACCCATCCCAAGGCTTGTCCCCTCAATAAAAGGAGTCTACATCACTACGAGATTGCATGTCACAAGATGGATTTACTTAACAGAGAATATGTTCTGTTAATCTCAACTCTGCCCACCTTTCTCTATCTCTATTACCCAACCGCAAGACAATTTCTGACCGATTCAGCGACTGCAACCCATCCTGACACCACCTGACGATATTGAACTCCATACCATTCTATTGTAACTTTTGTGGCTTCATCATATTTGGTACCTCGTTCATTGCTTTGATTCAAGAAACTTGCAAAAATTGGAAATTGAAATCCATAATATCAAAAACTGAAATCAAGCGTAAATCTAAGATTTATTCCAAATCTAAAAATGCACTACTTTGCAGAGTCAAAGCACAAAAAAAAAAAAAAAAACTGACATAAAGAATTACCTATGAAAATGAAATTTGACATCGTAACTTGATTAAACATCATTTATTTTTAGTGCTTGTTTGAACCTCTTTAACACATCTCTTTATAATTTCACTTACCACTGATTTGACTACTGATTTTGACAACTATTTATTTATAACCACAAATTTCAAATTTCTATTAAATCTACACCACTTATTTCACCAATTTATAATTTCTCTTTATAAATCATAAGAATAAAGAGAATCAAACAACCATTTAATTTAAGTTACAAATTCACTTATCATCGACCACTAAATAGGTCAGAGTTAATATCAACGCCGGTGTCATAATGGGTTTAAAAAATTGTCCTGCCAAAATAGGCGGGTTGAATTTGTATTGCTGCTGGGTAATTAGAAGGCATAGAGAGAGAGGGCGTGAAGTTGACCTTATTGACTTTTTCGTTGTTAATTATGTAGGTTTGGTGATGTGGAATCTTGTGGTGATGTGGATTTTTTTTTTATTGAGGGGATAACTTAGGGGATGGGCTTGCAGGATAGTAAATCTTGACTCCCACGTTTGTCAAAAGAGTATATCTAAAATATCCTAAACCCTATTACTTGTGGTTGGATGGATGTGGGAAGGTTCCACCAAAAATTCCTTCAGAATAATTGAAGTGCCGATTTAACCTCCGAACTGATGAAATTTGGCCGCGAGACTAGTGGGCTCAAGGGCTTCTGATGAAGAGTTTTGCTCTGTGTCTCGTTTTTGCTTGGAAAACATATATTTATTTGTCTAAATCTAACACTGTTGACTTTGAATTGATGGGTTTATTTAGGCTTATTAATGGTTGTTCAGTTGGCTTCTTTGGGTTATATCATACCCTTCCTCTTCAAGGGAATTCATCTGCAAATTGCTAGAGGATTCAAAGAATCACGAAAGTCCACTTGGATCAAACGGAAAGAGATTTTCGCCATTGAATGGAATGATCCTGATGTATTTCTGGCCTTCAAATTCACAAGGGATTGAAGGAGAAAACTTCATTGGCCATAGGTTGTAAAACATTGCTTTCCAATATTGAGCAAAAACTAAGGATGGCAACGGACGAGCATTAGCCGATACCCACGGGTACCCGCCCCGTTAAGTATTATGGCGGGTACGGGGTGAAGGATTTCACCCCGATCTTATCGGGTCGGGGTTGAGTATTGGCCCCCCCGACCCGCCCCAACCTGATATCCTTTTTGTTATATTTTTAACTAACCTTAATAATTAATTTATTCAAAATTTGAGTTTTCTTAAAATAAAAAAACTAATTCAAAGACAAACCGAACCCTATCCCTAAATCAACTCCCTTTCTCTCATCTCTGTCTCTATCCAACTCGAACCCTTCAACTTCAAGTCTCCATTAGTGTACCCAATCCCAAAGTCTCTGTAGATGCGTCGTCCCGTTCTTTTTTTTTACGAATTTTTTCTTAACGGGGCGGGTAATGGGCAATTTTTTCATACCCACCTTGAACCTCGCCCGCCTCATACCCGCCCCGTACCCGATTCAATCGGGTACGGGTGGGTATGGGGGTTGGGATTTCCTTAACGGCGCAGGGGCAGGGGAACGCATACCCACCCTGAACGCGCCCCGCTGCCATTCCTAGCAAAAACTTTTACTTGCATAAAAGGTAGAAATAAAATGTAGTGGGGTTTGTTAGATTCATAAGATACAAGGTAGGGTTTTTGTATTCATGTGAGATTATCTCGACTTCTTTCACTTCTTTTCCCACAATAAAGCCCCCTTTTTCATCTTCATATTTTTCATTGGACTTGCTCGATTTCTACATTTTCAATATTAGTTTCCACTATTTCAACTTCCTCTTTAATCACTTGAGCCTCCTTTCCAATTGCTCTTTGGTTTTCAATGTGGCCAAATTCCATCGTTTTGGGGGTCAAATCTGAACTTCAATTATTCTGGCAGAATTTTTGGTGAATTTTCTAATTTATTTATTTTTATTCTTACTTTTAGTAATTAGAATTTTTATTTATTTTCTTTTAATAATTAGGTTTCTTTTCTTTCAAGAATTAAGTTTTATTTTTATCTTATATAAAGGGTTTCATTGTAATTCAATTAATTAGAGAGAGTTTTATAATGAATTAAAGACACTATCCTTATTAAAGAGATGAATTTCTCTTGTTGGTAAATCGTATTTCGTGGATTCAAATTATACGTCTTTTATCAAAGGATTTAGGGCCTTACAACTTGTATTCGTGATCGATTTTCAACGGCTACAAGTTCTAAAGTCCAGATCTATCTCCCAAATATCGACTTTTCTGGCAACGACACCAGTCTTTTTCTTGGATTAAAATACGCGTTTACCGGATCTTATCATCTAGTATTAGAGCATCAGGCTTCAATTTTGGGTAATGAAATGCTTTAGTCTTTCTTTTTGTTATCTTTAGCATTCAGTTAGATTGGTTATTTGGTTGCGTTTGGAATATTTTGCTAGTTTATACACGCTTCCCTGATCTTATCATTTGGTGTTAGAGCATAAGACTCCAATTTCAGGTAACCAAAAGTTTAATCTTTCTTTTTGTTATCTTTAGCATTGTAGCGATTGGAAATTTTGTAAATGAGAATTTAAGATTTTACAAAATTTATGAATTAGAGCCACGTCGCTATTACCTTTTTGTGTATTATTTATTTACATAAGATATTGGTCACGGAAGTAAATTAATGCCTCACGCTCACCTAGCTTCGAATAAATTGATTTTAAAATCTAAAAGCTGGGATCAAAATTTAGTTAACCCAATCGAGTCGAGAGTTTTGTCACGAACTTAGTCCAAGCAAATTCTTAGTCCGGTCTCATGTTGTTTAAAGGCAAATCCAATTTCAATTACGTACAGTCCAATTTTGCATGAAAGTAATTAATCCAATTTTTTTTTTCTCTAGCCTATTTAAGCCAAACCAATAAGCAAATTTTAACAAAACTAAGCAAGTCTAACAGCCCATCTAAGGTCACGTTCTTCCTAGCGGTTTCTTTCGAGACAATTTTGCCTTCCAAGTTCATATGAAGCTTCTTAAAACTCCTATGCCCACGGTTTGTATTCCATTTCATAAAGACTGAAATTTACCTCTTCAAACCCCTACTCTCTGTGGCAAATATCAGCACAAACAAACTCTATTTGGCAAACAAGGAAACACCAACATTCAGCCAGTAAGTCTCCTTCGTTCTATAATTTTTGCACCTATGCTATGTTTTATGGATTTCATGGAATTCATACATTCATACGCTCATAGTCATAGCAGTTGCAAATCCTTGATTATAGAATTTTTCAAAGCACTAAAAACCCAGATTATGCAAACAATCAAACAACGATTTTCTGTAAATCACTCAAAAAATAAAAAAAGAAAAAAATAAAATAAAATGAGATGAAAATGTTGGGCATAAATTGAAACCGGAGCCAACCTCCACCATTTTGATTCCGTTGGAAAACCTTGCTCTTGGCCGAATCTCCGAACCCAAATCACGCTGCCCCTTTGCCGGAAAACTCCTTTGTATGCCTTCAATCAAACCTCACCGCCACCCTTGAAGACCCTTTCGATCGAACCTCCATATGCGACCGTCCACTTCTTGACCGGGGCCTCCATGACTGTTAACCCTCGATCAACCTCGATCAACCTCAGTCAAATCGTCGCCCTCTCCATCTGCCATCGTTTTCTGCTTTCGAGTTCAAGTTTGGGAGATATAATAGTATAGTAATTTCTCCCAAGTCCTTGGGTTTTGTTCTGCATTATTTCAGTCCTTCAGTTTTATTGTCATTTAAATTAGCTCAGAGCTTTCGTTTTAAGAAAAAATCAACCCTAAAAGATTCATTTAAGGTCATTTCAGTCTCAACAATTTTATAGAGTTCTGTTTCTGTCCCCATGGTTTTTATTGATGTTTAAGTTGGTCCAAATGTTCTAAATTTAAATAGTTTAATTCCTGAATCTCCAAAATTGGTTGTTCTAAAAGTCCAACTTCTAAATAATCCTTAATTGAGACAAGAACCCGTTTTTTATTAACGGTATTATACACTAAAATTTTAAGGATATCGCTTTAGTCAAATTTAAAGTTTAGCGAATCTCAAACGAACACCTCGGTTATTGACTTAGAATTTATTCTACTTGGCTAGATGAGGCGCGTTGATTTCTTGAAGTTTATCTACTGTAAAGCTCAAACTCAACTACGGAATTAAGGTTGTCTCTATTTCCCAAGCTTAAATGCTTTATTTTCAGTTGATGCGCACTTAATGAAATATTTGAGTCGCAAATTATGACATGTGAATTGAGTTGAATGTGATTCAGTTTTAATGCCAATATGTTATACCTGGGATAGTATGTTGATTAAATTATATATCCACGGGGTAGTAAGATATACCATGGTAGTACAATCAAGTTTGATAGGCCCTGAGTAGTACGTCATATAAGATATACTCACGGGTTGAATGAGAATTGGCTAGCCCACGTGCAGTATATGTTTTGACTTGTTGGGATTATCTGAATCATATGTTGAATGAGTGTTTAAGTGTGAATATTGCAACTTGTAAACTGTGCCGAGGCTACTTGGTGTTTCTTTTAAACGCTCATTGTTTTTCTAAAACCCTTTTCAGGTGCTGGAGCGGGCGTCGAGACCGGTGGAAATGGCTATTAAATATTAAGTTTTTATTATAATCTGAAAACACTGAATTAGTTGTTATTCGTTTAGGACTCTATTAAAGAATTGATATGTTAATTAATTGCTATTGACTGAAAATGTAAATTTATGTTTAAATCTTTCAGTTAAATTTATTAGTATTAAAGGTTCAGTGAATAATGTTAAAATTTCCTTACAGCTCACGTTCTACCGGGATCTTCGAACTTGGTTTTATAAGGGAAAAAAATATTTCCACATGGTTCACAGTAATTTTTTTTGCATAGTTTAAAGTAAAAAGAGCATTTCAAGTAGCGTTTCAGGTTTGTAAAATTTGGGCGTTATAGTTTGGTATCAGAGTGCAATTTACGTTTCTATAGACTCGTGTAAAAGTTAAGCATTGGAATATTAAATTGTTCCAATTTAAGGTTGCCGCTCGCGCCGCCAGCTTTACAGTAAAGTTACTATTTTAGAAGTTCAAGATGCTATCTTGATATGGTATAGGGCATGATTGTGAATATTTGTATCTATTTTAATATGGATACGTGATAGATACGATGGAAAGTTTAATGTTATCATGTTTGACATTGTAAAAGTATTTTGTGTTTGAGCTGAGTTGGCAGGATGTTTGATTTTATATTATGTTTAAAACGTGATCAATAAAGATGTTTCTTGATTTTACTCCTCGAAATTTGGTTAAGTGGATATTAGATACCCCACTTAAACTGGACCTTTACATAACAGGCAATACAAATATGGCAGCTGGGGCTGGAGGTGATCCTAACCCAGTTGGGAGTGTATTCAGGGCATTTGTGGAATTTAGGCGTAACCTAGGGGAGTCTGATGAGGAGCATGTAGAGAGGTATCGGCTTGCTTGTGCTCAAGCCATTAGCTTGGACTTTGAGATTAGTGAGGAGCTCTCTATCCACCATTTGATCACTACCTTTCGCAGTAGGGAGTTGTTGATGGCTAGAGCTATGTTTGAGGAGTAGAACACGTCACTCAGTGTGGCACTGGAGTTTGATACCTTCAGTGAGAGATTGGTAGCCTATTATGGGTTGGTACTGGCCAGGGTTCACTGATCTCAAGTTGGAATCAGAGTCTGATTGTGAGCCTGAGTTTGAACCCGAGCCTAAACCTGAGCTAGTACATAAGGTTGCACTAGAGCCCCAGCCAGATGAGGCGGTGCCAGTTGAGGCACCTGAGGAGGAAGACCCCAAGGAGGAAGAGGATCCTGAGGAGGATCTAGAAGAGGAGTTTGAGGAGGATCCAAAAGAGATGGTTGAGGAGGATCTGGAGGAAGATGAGTTTGAGCTTCAGTTTGAAGAGGATCTGGAGGAAGATGAGTTTGAGCTTCAGTTTGAAGAGGATCCTGAGGAGGGTGTAGAGATTGTTGAGGACTCTGAGCCGGAGTCTTGTGTCATGTGGGAGGATATTCCACCTCCACCAAAGAGGTTTAGGGCATCGAGTAGCTCAGATAGTGATGATGACAGCGTCGATGAGGAGTAGAGATAGGGTAAATGTATAATTCTGATATAGTATTGTACAGAGTTAGTACTATGTTTTATTTCCAGTTGTATAGTTTCTTATTATCCTTTGCTTAGCGTATGACGCTATACGATGTTTCACTTTAAAAGATTATGTTGGTTTTAATGAATGCATTATTATCGGTTTATTAAGAGTTGTGGGTTTCCTACGTTACTGTTGTGCTGGTTATTATCTGTTCAAGTGTTACAAATATATTATTTGTTTTGTAAAGAAATAGTGCGCCCAACACAATCAAGTGTAATCCGGGATTTGCTTAGGGCAGTACAAGAGTTGAGACAGGCCTCAGCACCAGCTTAGGCACCAATGCATGTGGCACCTTCAGTTGCACATGTGGTGCCATATTGAGCAAATCTGTAGGCATTTGCCACCTACCTTTAATGGTGAAGGCGGACCCTTGGCTGCTAAGGAGTGGATCCGTACTATGGAAAAGATTTTCTGCCACATATCCTCCCTGGAAGACCAGAAGGTACTATGTGTGGAGTTTAAACTGGAAGGAGGAGCCAGTCACTGGTGGGAATCTGTATCTCGCACTAGGACTGAGGAGGAGCAACAAAATCTGACATGGGTTCAATTTAAAACTGAGTTGATTGATAAGTATTTTCCCGAGGCACTCTGTGATCAAAAGGAGGGTTGAATTCTGATAGTTACTCCAATGAGGTATCCGATCTGGACATAACTGCCTATGAGAGAAAATTCGAGGAAATGTCGCGCTTCGCCTCTCACCTAGTGAGTACTAAACAGATGAACACTAGGCGCTTCGAGAGAGGCTTGCGACCTGAAATTAGGCAGATTGTGTGCGCATTTGATCTCCTGGCCTATTGGGATATTGTGAAAAAGGTGCAAGCTATAGCATACTCTGGTGTGAAGATTGGAGGCCAAAATGCCCAGAAAGATTACGGAAAAGGGAAGTGGCTGAACTGAGGTCATGGCCTAAGTAAGAAACCGAACACGGGAGCCGGTAGAGGTCAGAGGAGTGGAGGTCCCCCACAGTGCTCTAAATGTAAGAAATATCACTGGGGAGAGTGTCAGATGGGATAGAATGTCTGTTACAGTTTTGGCCAGTTGGGCTACTATGCTAAAGAGTACAAGTTCAACCAGGAAAGGGGTACTGACCAGATAAAGAAAGGCAAAGCTAGAGTATGTGCGATGACTCATGAGCAGGCCACCTAGGATCCCAATGTCAAAGCAGATATTCTACCTGTCTCTAGAACTCTGTCTATATTTTGATTGACTCGGGTGCGATACATTCCTTTATATCTATTGCTCGCCTAACCAGATTGGATTTGGTAGGAGGCAAAACTGGTAGTATATTGGAAGTTAGTTTACCATCATGTGGAATAATTGACACTAATAAGATGGCTAGGGTGGTACAGATAACTTTGACGGATTAATCCTGGGGGCAGATTTGAATTTTATTGAAATGAAGGATTTTGACATAATATTAGGAATGGACTGGCTTAGTAAGAATTAGGCAACTATTGTATGCCATGAAAAAGAGGTTATTTTTCGAAAAAATGGTAAGGAAGAATTTAGGTTTTACGGGTCGAGGATAAAGGCATTACCTCGCCTTATATCTGCTCTTCATGCCAAGAAATTGTTGGCAAAGGATAGCTGTTAGGGATATTTGGTTAGCCTTCACAGTAAATCCTCAGATGAAGTATCCCTTGATCGCGTACCGGTGGTGCAGGAGTATCCTGATGTATTCCTTGAGGATCTATTGGGCATCGCACTGACAGGCTGGTGGAATTCACCATCGATTTGGTGCCAGGGGCTGCACTTGTTTCTAAAGCCCCTTATCAGATGGCACCTAAAGAGTTACAAGAGTTGAAGGTTCAGCTAGAGGAACTTTTGGAAAAAAGATTTATTAGACCAAGTGTCTCACCTTGGGAGCACCAGTGTTATTTGTAAAGAAGAAAGATGGGAGTATAAGGATGTGTATAGATTATCGTGAACTGGATAAGTTAACGATCAAGAATAAGTATCCACTTATGAGAATCGATGATTTATTTGACCAGCTGAAAGGAGTTGCTTTTTTCTCGAAAATTGATTTGAGGTCACGGTATCAACAGTTGAAGGTTAAGCCGACGGATATACTGAAAACGGTATTGAGATCGGAAGAGCACACGTTATGGGCATTATGAGTTTACAGTAATGCCCTTTGGTCTGACAAATGCCCCTGCGGTATTTATAGATCTGATGAATAGGGTTTTTCATCAATGTTTAGACAAATTCGTTATCGTCTTTATCGATGACATATTGATATACTCAAGGAATTCTAAGCAACATACTGAACATTTGAGAATGGTGTTGGATACGTTAAGGAGAGATAAGTTATATGCCAAATTCAAAAAGTGTGAATTCTAGCTGGAGTGATAAGTTATATGTCAAATTCAAAAAGTGTGAATTCTGGCTTGATCGAGTAGGATTTTTCGATCTTATTGTGATAGCTCAGGGAATTGAAGTGGATCCCAGCAAGGCTGTCACAAAATGGTCTAGACCTACTAATACTAGAGAAGTGAGAAGCTTTTTGGACTTAGCCAGTTATTATCAGCATTTCATAGAAGGCTTTTTGAAAGTAGCAGGACCTTTATTTTAATGGCTGGAAAAGTACAGGTGAATTATTCATGGCCCAAGATATGTTTCTGTGCAATTCGGAGTATAAGACGTTTAGCTATCTACAAAAGATTCGTTTAAAGAGATATGACCCCATTCTTTATTTAAGGCACAAGTAAATAACCAAGGGTTTTTGTCTAATGGCATGGAAAGATTAACGGCTTCTGATGTCTTTTTAGGATTAGTAACTTTTTCCTAGGGATATCCCTTTTTCCCCCCCCTTAATATATGTATGTGTGAATATCCAATTCAAACTCATCTACTTGGCCAATTCTACTTCAAAATTCACATACCATACCAAACCACTGGTTGTCTAATTTTTCAATATCATTGATTTGGTTATCCTATATCTCTCCCTCTTCTTTTTCTTCTCTCTTCCCCTACCCCACCAAAATCTAAAAAGACATGGCTGTGTCGAGTAAAGTTGAGATGATATTAGCTATGGTATACTTCAGAAACCCTTACTCAACTATAAAATCAAATTCAAGTCTAAATCAAAGATTTGAAAGGGCCAAATTTTAAAGTATTGAAAGAATCTAACATATATAAATTGAAAACTTCATTTAGTAATTTTCACAATTTTTTTCTCGAAACTAAAGATTTATCATTAGAAATCACTTGAGCTCCATCCCAAGTTTTTTTTAAAAAAATTTTGATAATGTTTTGATGCATGATACAAAATTATCAAAAACCTAATACTAATATTTATAGATACTAGTGCATATGAATAGATGAAGAATACAAGAAATAAAATATAATATAAATACAAAAGTAAAGGAAAGATCACACCTAATTTTTATAATGTTGATGAGGTTAGTTAAAGGTGTCAAAACGGGCGGGCTGGGCCGGGCCGGGCAGCTACTATTGCAGCCCGACACGACCCGCAATGTGAGGAAGGGGGCTTCCCTGTCCGGGCCTGACCGGCCCGGGATTTTTCTACCTCCGGACTAGCCCACCCGCGTGGCCCATGTGGGTCACGGGTTGACCCGGCCCAAGTGGGCCTCTTTTTCCATTTTTTGTTACATTTTTTAAATTTTATAATAAACATACTTCAATCGGAAATTTGCCACATTTTTTAGAGATATCATTAGTCTTTTAAATTTGAAAATTCTAATTAAAAATTGAACATATAACAAGATAAAATTAAAATTTTTAATAATAAACTTTAAATATTTTATTGCATAAAAAACCTTTCAATTTAAATATTGTTTACACAAATTTAAATAACCAACAACTAGGTAATTTTAACACTTGAACTTTTGAAATTTATAACATAACAACACAAACAATTATTCATTCATTTGCATCACTATAGTTGTAGTATATCCCAACTAGGTTAGCACATACTAAACTATCTATTATTTGCAAATTTATAGTTCAAGTACATCCCAACTAAGTTGGCACGTACTAACTATAATTTTGTTGTTTAAATTATTTTACGTCTATGACTCAGATTCTTCTACTATAAGATTTGAAAAGTCTTTAGTTATATCATCAGTAACTTTATCTTACATCCTTCTTTCTGTGTATAACCAATCTTACATCCCAACAAAGTCTTGATCTTCTTTTGTCGAGCACCCTGTTACCTATTCTAAAAGCAGACTATGATGCAACTATTGAAGCTGGAATTGTTAGAAAATCTCGTGCCATTTTTGATAATATAGGATAAGTACGCTCATTTGATTACCACCACTGTAGGACATCTAGATTGATAAACTCTGCCTCATTTAGCATGCATGAAATGTCAAATTTATAGTATTTATCCAAATCAGTTTCGCCTCCGTCTACATTTGAACTTGAAGAATAAGCATTTCATTTCTTCCTTTCCATTACTTGTATCATTTCAGGTTTTTTTTTCTTTTAGTAATAGTAGCAGTGGAACCACCCTCATCCGATTGAGTAGATACAAAATTACCATATTTCATAGCATAGTACTTATAAATTTCACCAACATACTCTAAATCATCATATTTTATACTAATGTTAAAAGCCAATGAGTAATTAAGTTGTTCCAAAGCCCATTGAGTACCAAATAATTTATAACGAGGATCCATTACAGCTGCAATACGGCAAATGTTGATAATATTTTCTAAATTTTTCTTCCATTGCATCAATAACATCAAAGAAAAATATATCATTTCTATAAATTGAAAATTGTTTAGAAATTTCTAATAATTGGTTCATTACAAGATTACTTTTTGGGTAATAAATTCCGAAACAAGCTTTAGTTGCATTGTAAAAATGTTTCAAAAATCGCATAAATTTAAAAGCATCTTCCCAATCCGAATCCTCAAGATTTGAAGTTGGATGTTTTGAATTGACAAATGCACTGATAGCACTACAATATCTAAAACAAGATCTTAACATTAGATAAGTTGAATTCCATCTATTTGGAACATCATCAATAAATTTTCTTTTTCTCAAATCAAAATTTTTACAAATCATTGCAAATTCTTGTTCTATAGAACCAAAGCAAAAAATATAATTAATGGCTTCTCTAATTTTACATATTTGTACATTTATTAGTTTTAAACCATCTTGTACAACAAAATTATATATATGATTAACACATCTCATATGGAAAAGTTTAGAATCAAAGAGAGGCTTAATTGCATTTTTTAAGAGATCAATACACACAAGATTAACACTAGCATTATCAACACTAAAACTAGATACTTTGTTTACCACACAAAATTCATTAAATACTTGTAATATATTACCACACAAATTTATTCCATTATGTGGAAATTCAAGTAAACAAAACGAAATAATTTTCTTATGAAGCATCCAATTAGAATCAATATAATGTGCAGTGACACAAATATAATCATTATGATTTTGTCAAGACCAACAATTAGATGTAAAGCACACATTACCATGAAATTCACTAAACTCAAGTTTTATTTTTTCAGACATTGTATTAAATAATTTCATGCAATCACTTCTAGCAGTATTTCTACTTACAGACCGATAAGAAGGTTGAACAAATTTTTGTATAAACTCCTCAAAATAACAATCCTCTGCAAATGTAAATGGCATCTTGCTTGCTGCCAAAAACTCAGACATTCCAAGTCTTATTCATTCCTATGAATAAACGAAATTAGTAAAAGGAGTTGAACCACTAGGAATAGTAAAAGCAGAAATTTGAGCTTGTCGAGGATCTATATGTCCTCTTTCATCGAAATGTTTCTTCTTGTGTCGAGCCAATGTGCCAGTGCCGTCGCCGTAAGCCCATTTATAAGCTTGTCTACAAATAATGTACACTACTTTTTAATTTATTTCATCCACTGTAAAAATTTGCCAGACATCTGATGTTTGCTTTTTCTTCCTTGGCCTTTGAGATGATCCATTTTCTTGTACTTGATTTGTATCATACTCCTTGTCTAAATTTATTGGAGAGTTACTATCGTGTAAATGAGGATTTATAGATGAAAATTCGTGGGAACCCTCTATAAGATAGCAGTGAGAATGGAAGAAATCAAAGTGTGTAGTGTAATGTAAGTTTGATGTGGTGTTTTGCAATTTGCTGCTGATAAGTAATTTTTTGCTTGTGAATTTTTTTAATTGTTAACCATGAATTTATAGGAAGTTGCATCTCTTTTTTACTGTTCAATAACGTTCAATTTTTAACCTCTATTTTCAATTCTTTCAATTGTAGAATAAATTGACGTGACAATACTAAGAAAAAGAAAAAAAATAAAAATGACCAAATGGTCAAAAAAGTGAGGCACCTGCAGCATCTTGGTGCAGGCGTTGCCAAAAAATTGAGAAAATTTTTTTGATTAAAAATTTCACGGGGCCAGCGGTTTAATTACGGGCCCACACATCTGAACCGGACAGCCTTGGTGGGCCATGACTCGTGGCCCGTGGCACGGACTGGCCAGTTCAGTGTCAGTCCGTGGGCCTGAGCTTTTCCAGGCGGGCTCCGGCCCGCCCATCTTGACACCTCTAAGGTTAGTCAAACTAACACTACTATGGAAAAGCCAAAAAGGCGTCGGTCGTAATCTGTAATAGGCGACGGTTCGGTCGTCAACGCATATATTACCGACATTCATACTTATAGGTGTCGGTTGTTCGTTGATGCCTAAATGTGATAATCAGCGTCAGTTGTTACTCACAACTGGCACCTAAATAAGGAATAGGCGTCGGTTTTTGTATAACAATTGACACCTAAAGTGATAATATGTATTTTTTAATTTTAATATAACTTAGGCATCGGTTGTAGTTTAACAATTGACGCCTATTGTTATAATATATATGTTTTGAATTTTAATATAACTTAGACGTCGGTTGTTGTAGAAGAACCAACGCAATATATATATTTTAATATAAATTGTGGATGATCAAATTCTACCAAGTTTTCTGTAACCACAAAACAACAAATGCATCCACAACTAGCCAAAACCACACAACACCAACACCAACAATTTACATACACTTTAAAAGCAGTTATCACTAACTTGATATAAAAGAACCTATAACTACTACCACAAAATAAGCTAACGTAAATAAACCACTGCATTAAAATAAAACTAACCATTGAATGTAAACGACACTTGTACAAGAATCAGTAGCTACTATATAGTATACTCTCTAATTATTACCATCTTCATAAAAATCTAACTACAATCAATAGTTAAGACAAAAAGATCACATACAATTTTAGAGAAAGTACCCAGCCCATAATTCCCGTACCTCATCTATATTCGTTTAAATATATGATCCAGCTTCATATGTCTACAACAAAGAAAAAGAAATTTAATTATACTTTGTCAATAAAATAAATACCATTTTGAGTAGATAATTCTTGGTATTCGATAAATATTTATACTGTATCAAGATATTCTTTGGTACTGGCATATAAGCTAACTATCTCGTACATATTTCTCATCACACAATAGCCACACTAATTAGATCCGGGTTGCTGAGCGCACTAAAATTGAAAATGAGTTTAAAATAAATATTAGAAATTAAATTACTAAAGTTTGAAACTTCAATAGTTATTGTAACATTTAGAGGATATTTTTTATACCTTAATTGTTTTCCACATGAGACTTTTCTTCACTATTTTTCTTGACGCCTACAACGTTTTAAACACCCTAAAGTTTATAATATACACACACAAAATATATATAAGTTAAAAAGTTAAAATAAAAAAAGAATAATATACAATAGATATTGATGATTGCTTACACAGTCAACTGCGGCTTGACAGGTATGTCGTGATTGTTATCCTCCAGAGAGTCAAAGAAGTATACCATATTTCGTGAGAGGCATAGCACCAGTAGCATCCAGTGGTTCCTAGAATATTTTATAAGAACGTAAGTTTAAATATTTAGCAACAAATAACTCAAATTAAGCCAAGGCAAAACAACAAATGATTAGCTGCGGTAATTTTACCTCATAAAATAAAGTGCTAGAATATACTTTTTATCCATCATTTCTCCCATCGTGTGGAGTATGTACTCATAACTTGACTGTTGAGTTGCTTCATAATTAATTGCCCTGACTAGTGATGGACAAAGAAACCCGATATTTTGAACCTCAAATTGCTTGCACAAATAGTATAGGTACCTAAAATACATTGTATCAAACGTGAAATGTCAAATTAAAAATTATTTGGTGTACTTAATTGTGATGGAGGAAGTCTTACATTTTTGAAACTTGCAAAATAGCTATGTTCAGCCAGTGTATGTTAAGCAAGTCGGCTATATCGATGACGGAAACACTAATTTCTCACTCCACTTTGTCGTGGTAGAGAAACACATTTCTAACGTTCGGTGCCTCAAAGAAATCTGTAGAGAGGGGCAGTTTAATAGTCAGATCATGCAACGTTTTGAGTTTGGAAGTTAGGGAAACCAATGTTGCATTGTTAACAAGATTAGGGTGACCTAAAGAAACTTCAAAACTCACGGGCTATTTGCCTTTTCCCTTGGATGTTGCTTGCTCGGGTAACGATTTCTACAATGAAAATCATTGCAAGCAACGTTAATTATGAATCTAAAATTTAGAAAAACTTATTCTCTAAGTTCAATTAATTACCTCGCTTAACATCACTAAATGTACGGGCCACTGAGTGTAACTAACTGCCTTCGTCTAGATCCAACAACCACTAGGCGCATGAATTTGGCACTGTAAGAAGATAATTGCCTGCATCTTCATACACATGGCCAATTGAGACTTTGTAATGACCGGCCAATAATTGTGCACTGTGCACCACCGTAGTAGCCTAGAAAGGGTAAACCATGCCCACCGTCACAATTTTAGTAACGTCTTTGCCATTAAGGGTGACGCTACACAGGGTCGACTTCTTTAGATATTCAATACAAATGAACAAAATAACGTTAGCTGTAAGTATTGGAATGAATTCAATGCATTCAACATCATCACAATGAAACACTATGAATACCTGAATGTCAATATCTGGCAGGGGATCAGTTGACTGGCAGCTAGTACGAGTTGTTGGCCTAACTAAAGATCTCACCGTAGTGTGTATTTCTACATTGTGAGATTGGAAGGGTATTTTCATGCCATAGTGTTGGAAGACAGAGGCCATCTGCGATTGTATCATATCGAACTGAGTCTGTATTTGGGTCATGGTCTCCCTTCAGACCCTCTCTGTCATGCTAGCTTCCATCTCTGATGTGATGACCTGTTGCAGATCCTCCAATAACATGACCCCACTCATTCGTCTCCTTATCTCGTCAGAGCATCCATAACCGTCTCTCACACTGACGTATCCACCATAGCCTCTCACTCGACCAGAGTGTTCTTCCTTACCAAGCACCACCATTAATATATCCTGCTGTCTCTTTGGGACAAACGTGCCTTGTCTGGCCTCCTCGTGCAATTGTATCTGTTTCAACAGTGAAATGCAAATATTATATATGTCACCAAAGGGCAGGTAAATTAAGTAAAGAGAAAATTAATTACTCTTCCGATCTTTACAATTTTCTCAACAACCACCTTCGTTTTATCATTCGGCATGTGATAATTTCCGTCGGGGCCCTTCACCATCCTTGCCCAAACCCAGTCTAGACTACGATCATTGATTTGGAGGGTCGAGCTAACTGACTCACATGATGAGGAAGAAGATAGGGGTTTGCAACAGCCCAGTCCACCCTCCTCTGAGTATAACTAGCGGAGCCTAAATAGTGAGGGTGCTCATTTTGCGCTTGATTCTCTCTCGCCTTCCTACTTTTCTCGGGAAAGTTAATTTACTAGCTGCTTTAGTTTTTACCCAGTGTTGAGACAGTAATATAAGGTTCACTTACATAGTACCAGGAACTCCAGAGTGGCAAGATCTTTCATGAATTGCTTCCATTGATATGTTGAAATGATCCCTTTATAAAGATCACAAGGAGAATCATATTTAGGGTGCTTCTTGTTGATGAATCATATATAGGGTGCTTCTTGTTGATGAACTTCTATACAAGCTTATTCTTGAAGTCTTTCAATCTCCTCCCAGATTCGCTCAATGCAACATGCTTCAAATCATCATTCTTGAGATTGAACATTTTTTGCACGAGAAGAATATTGAACAATGTTATTGGTAAGATCACCCATTATCGGTATCAAATTGAACCATGTAATCGCAGTCAATATCTTGACATCTTCCCATATGAGATCCTTAAGGGATGGGCTCAACCTCCTTCCAATCTTTATAGTTTATGTGCACATGTATCTGAACCACACTCCCTACGTACTTGCCAAACTCTAAAGCAAATGGCCCGGTAGGCTGCCCAAAGCTCATCCAATTCAACCGCTACATCCTACTTCTACTTCTTCATCCTCTTCTTTTTGCTTCTAGCCTCCTCATCTGCTGCACCTGAATTCCTGGACATCAAAAGCGCTCATTGTACCTGCACATAAACACAAACACAACAAGAAAAATGTTAGTGTAACCAACAAAGCTACAAGTAAAACAACAAAATACTAGCCACAAATAAGATAATTAGCAAGGCATTTATGACACAAAATGCAAATGATCTTACATGAAGATGTATCATGAGCTAACCCATTGGCCTACCTCATGATCCGAACGCATGTAATTTGTGTCTATGTTATCATCCCCTATAGGTATATGTTGTATACCAATAGAGAATGGAGGGCTTTTGTCAAATTGATCATATTCTTCTTTGTCGACCACATCATCAATACCAACTATATCTCTTGCCATGAAGGACAACTGACCACTTAGGCTCAATGGGATCAACAATGTAGAAGACTTGTTTTGCTTGTGATGCAAGTATGAAAGGGTCATCAAGATTGCCTAGCCAACCTAAGTCTACCAGAGTGAAACCTAATTCGTCAACTCGAACACCCCGATAGTTTTCAACCTACTTACAACGAAAAAGAGTTACCTTTAAAACCTTGTAGATTTCTTCAATGACTCCATAATACGACTTTGCGGCATCAATTGGCCTCTCATGATTGACACTAGAATATTCTGATAAAAGAGCTACCAACATCACTCCACTACTCTGTGTCGTGCTCTTATTATCTTGACGTTTAGTGTAAAATGTATACCCATTAATATCATTTTATTGTTTCTTAATCACCATCAGTGTGTGGGACAACTGTTAGAGCACTCTATCTCTGTACTATGTTATAAATATACGATTATGTTTGTTGGTTAGCCACATCTCACCTTTTAAAAGATTTTGGCGCCTTATCATCGAAGTGTGCTCTCGCATTTCGGCCATGGGCACGATTGATTGGAATCTAATCGTACCTTTACCTCTAAGTCTCCCTTCATGTCGTGATTTAGGAATACTAACTGCTTCAACACCATCTAGGTAATCTGTACAAAATTCAATAGCTTTCTCAGCAGCATAGCCTTCAATTATACTCCCTTCTAGTCTAGATTGGCTTCTCATGTATCCTTTCAAAATATCCATGTATCTCTCAAATGGATACATATACCTCAAGAACACCGGACCGCAGATCTTAATTTCTCTAACCAAGTGAACGATTAAATGCACCATAACGTCAAAAAATGATGGTAGAAAATACATTTCAAACTGGCATAGTGTAATAACAAGATCGGCCTGCAAAGCATCCAACGACTCTGGAGTAATAACCTTGCTACAAATTGTGTTGAAGAAGAAGCAGAGCTTTGTTATGACATGTTTAACATGTTTTAGCAATATATATCTTATTGCAACCAGTAAGAGCTGTTGCATTAAGACATGACAATCATGAGACTTCATTCCAACCAATTTCAAGTTTTTCATACTTACAAGTCTGAGCAATTCTAGGGGCACATGAAAAGAGGATATTATTAGGTGACATTCTCATGTGGCACACATTCATTGGGTGACAATTACATGGCTATTTTTTCATCATTCAATACAAGTGTGCCACATAAGAATGTCACCTAATAATGTCTTCTTTTCATATCTCCCTAGAATTTTTCTACAAGTTTATTGATGTTTGACGAATAGCTAGATGGAACCTTAACAGCATTTAGATACTCATAAAAGCTAGTTTTTTCTTGTTTAGACAAGGTATAGCATTTAGGGGGCAAAAATGTACGCTTTTCAGACTCCTACATGCAAACTGTTCCCATATCCCCATTTCTACCATGTCTTTCTAACTTTGATGTCATCTTTCGTCTTTCTAGGAATATTCAATAACGTTCTAATGAGACTATCACATACATTTTTCTCTACATACATTACATCAAGACAGTGTCTAACTTACAAGTGTTGCCATTATGGTAACTCCCAAAATATAAATCGCTTCTTCTATATACTCCTCTGCGAAGGCTTTGAAGTTTTACCATACACAACATTAACATTTTTTTACCCTCTCATAAACCTTTTTTCCTGTTAATGGCAAGCGGGCGACTCGGGTCTCAGTTCGCCCATTGAAAGCCTTTTCTTCTTTCGATATGAGTGGTCAAATAGAAGAAAGATCTGATGAACACATTTTTCTTGCAGTTAGACAACCAAAGATCAATCGTCGCATCTTCACAAACAGGGCGCACTTTGGCTCCTTTGGTAGTATAACCTGACAAGTTACCGTACACTGAAAAGTCATTTATGGTGCAAAAAATCATTTCACGTAGCCTGAAATGTGATCGGCTACGTGAATCAAACTCTGACACCCCTTCATTCCACAACAACTTCAAATCATCAATGAGTGGCACGAGGTACACAATCGATCTTCAAGTACTATGGGGATTTGGTTATAACCGAAATAGTCATCAAGGAGACAATAATAAGCATGCTCAGCTAACCTTTCTAACATTTGATAAATGGAAGGAAGTGGAAAATGATCTTTCCTAGTGACGGCATTCAACTTCTTATAATCAATACAAACACGCCAACTGGTTTGTATTTGAGTAGGAATACTCATCTACATAATTTTTCACAACTATTACACGAGATTTCTTTGGAACAACTTCTAAGAGTTTAATCACTTCAGCTCTAAAAACTTCCTTCATACTTGGACTTAGTCATCTTTGAAATTAACGTGTAGGCTTGACATTTTCTTCCAAATGAATTCTATACATGCAAACTGATAGACTATTCCTTAAGGACATCTATCAATTTACCTTCCTGTTCATATCTACGTCAGAGGCTATGATAACAAGTAATGTCTCATACGGTCCTAAGAATGCACACTTCAAGGTCTCAGGTAATGGCTTCAACTCCAACTTTGGTGACTCAACAAGTGATTGTTTTGTTTCTAAAGTTCCAAGGGGTTCAATCTTGGCTTTCCATTTATCATTATCCATTAGTGGGGCAGATTCTAGTAAAGAATTTACTTCACTAATTGAAGCCTCAATATCTATGTTCATGCCAAATTGAGTTAATATTTACAAAATGATCTTGCTTATCAGTTTGAGAGAAAAAATGATAGGCTTCATTTTCAATCATATTCACTTCACTCAAGTAATCAATTTCAATAGATTTATTAACAACATTAAAAATGTTCGACTCGACGGTCATATTTCCAAATGATATTTTCATGACACCATTACTATAGTTGATGATTGCATTAGAAGTTGCTAAAAATGGTCTACCAAAATAATTGGAATTTCATCACTCTTATTTCCAGTGGATTGAGTATCAAGAACAACAAAATCAACTGGAAAATAAAATTTTGTCAACTTTGATCAACACATCTTCCACTATGTCCCAAGGAATTTTGATAGAACTATCTGCAATTTGGAGAGTTATGGTGGTTGGTTTCAATTCTCCTAGACCAAGTTGCTTGTAAACTGCGTATGGCAAAAGATTCACACTGACTCTTAAATCAAGCAAAGCTTGATCTATCATATGTTCACCAATGACACAAGAAATTGTAGGGCAAGCAGGATCTTTATACTTGACAAATTTTCTATGTTAGATTATTGAGCTCACGTGTTCTGTCAAAATTGCCTTTTTTAGAACATTGGATTTTCTTTTAACAATACAAATATCTTTCAAAAATTTTGCATAAGCAGGCACCTATCTTATAGCATCGAGGAATGGAATGTTAATGCTAACTTATTTGAATACCTCCAAAATGTCATTATATTTGGCGCCTTGCTTGTTAGGAACAAGTTTCTCAGGAAATAGAGCTTTTGGAACAAAACCTGAGGGCTGATTTTCATTTTCAATTGATTCTTTGGGTTTTAAACTATAAGACCGACTCATATCACTTGAGAAACATATCACTTTCTTTCTCAAGCTGAGGGAGATAATCAGGTTTGGATGTGGTTTTTCCCCGACCTAATAGTGGTTGTCGATTTAACCTCTTCATTGGAAGTCGATAATCCTACCTCATATTGACCTTTGGGATTGGGAACAGTTTGACTTGAAAACTTTCCTTTTTCTCTTTCTGCTACAGTAGTAGCAAGTTATCCTATTTGTGTTTCAAGTTTCAAAATGGATTGTTGGGTTGGTTGCATGAATTGTCATACGGTATCCTCTAGAAAAGGTTTCTTTTGAATAAGTACCAAATTTTGATGAACATTTTGAGGATAAGATGAATTAAAATGGACAGAGTTTTGATTTGGAAATAAGCTGATGCCTTCATTGATTCATCAAAGGTTGGTTTTGCTTCCATGGGAAATTAGGATGATTTCTCAAATTTGAGTTATACGTGGCAGAAAATGTACTATCAGATCATCTACCTTAAGAGTAAAGTACATTAGCGTGTTCAGGAAAAGTTTCTTGATAGAAAGGCAATAGAGGACATGATTGAGCAAGATGAGAAGAATTTTGACATAGGGTTGACATAGGGCACAAACCTCATTCCTATTTATGGATTGAATCGAGAATAATTCTTCAACTTTCCTATTCAAATTGGACAATGTGGTTTTCACATGTATGTCATCTTTCACCTCATAAGTTCCATTGTTGAGAATTAACGGCCAATGAATCAAGAACCTCCCATGCTTCTTTCCCTCGGAGATGAAAAAATTTCCCCCCATGCATAGATTGTATTATTCGACGATTTGATGGATTCAAACCGTCATAAAAAATTTCATAAGTCTTTATATTTCAAAACCATGATGGGGACATTTTAAAATCAAATCATTGAATCTCTCCCAACATTCATAAAATTCTTCACCTTCTTTTTGAAAAAATTCAGAAATTTCTCTCCTAAGGGGATCAGTTTTTGACATTGGGAAGAATTTTGACAAAAATTTGTTAACAAGTTAATACTAGCTAGTAATTGTTCCCATAGGGAGAGAATTTAACAAAGCTTTTGCTTTACCGTTGAGAGAGAATGAAAAAGTCTAAGTCGAATTGACTCATTAGAGAAGTTTTGAAAATGAAAAGTTGAACAAATTTCTAGAAATTCCTTGACATGCATGTATGGATCCTCCCTCTCTAAGCCATAAAGGATGGTAAAAGTTGAATTACAGATGGTTTGAATTCAAAATGGATTACATTAATTTGTGGCAAGACTATGTAAGTTGGAGAATTGCTTGAGATTGGAAAGAAGTACTAAAGAAGGGTTTTCTCTTGCTCTTGTGGATTTTCTAGATTTCTAGGAATTTCAATATACACACCCATGTTTTCTAATAGTTCAACTTGAATATCACTTAAAGAGAAACTTCTTCTAACCAAAAAATTATTTAAATTTTGCTCCCCAGTTTTCATAAAAAAGTCAACTATGCTAAAGTGTTGTAAAATTGAATAATGCTCAACCGTTTAGGCTTCTAGGTAATTGGCAGTTGCAATTAGCCCAACTAGAAACCAATTTCCTTAGACGTGTTAATAGAGTTGCTGACAAAGCCTTCTCAATATTTCAAATATTCAAAATCACAACAAAAATCTTTATGTTTCCTAAGGTCTTTAACAAGAAAAAGATATCTTAATAATTAAGAAAGATATAAGTAACCAACATGAAAAGCAAAATCATAAGAAAATAAAATGAAACAAAATAATATACCACATAGTCATGTAGGAAAAATTATTAAGAGGAGAAAGAAGGCACTTAGTGTAAATTTACTTGTATTGTGCCCTTGATTCTTCCATGAGCCTTTTCCTTCAACCTTGTATGCTCAATCCAAGTGACTTTAATTTAACTCCTAGTTGAGTCAGCGCAGAGGTAGCTACTATAAGAAGATACACTAGAAGACACATAAAGATAAACTATTACATAAGGAAAATGGAAAACAATTAAACTCTAGATTATAATTAGTCAAGAGCAAAACTAGATAGGACTAAATTAACTTTCAAATGGCATTCTCCGACAATGGTGCCAAAAATTTGTTGTGTCAATTTTAAATGCTCGCAAGTGTACGAATCAATTGAAATATAGAAACGTGAATAACGAGACCGATCCCTCTAGGAATGCAAAGATGAATATGAAAGTTTAATCTAGTTCTAAGCACTCGAGATGCTACTAAATCTATTATATTTCTTTTTCAAATGTGGAAATTAAGCATTCATATAAATAAGGGCGGAATTTTTTTATTTAAATATAAAATAATATTTCATAAACAAATAAAACCATTGTCAAAATCTTCAATTTTGAAATATCACCATTGTCAATAATTTTTCAAATAAAAGGAAACATTAGCTAGTAAACATTTACTCTTCTTTTTTTCCCCTCAACTGCCATCTCCAGTTGAATCGCAGCCAGTTCCAGGACTTGAAATGTTTTAAAATAAATGGTGAGTGTTTCGAAGTAGATTCCTGCACAGTAACTTTTGAACATGCAATACATATTATACAATTAAACACATGTGCACATGCAATTTGTCTGTAGGCTTGTTTTTCAATAAGTTAATTGTTTATGTCTATAGGCCCGTCGAAAATGACGAACTAAGTATGTAGGCTCCCAATTAAGGTGAACTATATGATGCTCATACTTTCCATGTCAATTCCATAAATCACATGCGGCACAAGCATAAAACACATAATATGCAATTGTATCATATTATTCATAAAACGTGCGCGTATAACTTTAGAAATGACTTAATAAGGAATCTACTTTAATACGCTTTCTTTTTTTAAGTTTGAGCAACTAGGTAGTCAATTATGCATCAAATTATGCTCCTCGTCTAGACAAATAAATAATTTATGTTAGAAATTTTGAAAATATTTAAAATTAAATAAAAACTATGGGACTAAATTGTAAACTTTGAAATTTAGGGTAAAGCAAGCAAAACTTTGAAATTTTTTAGACTAAAATGAAACTTAGTAAACGTTTAGGGTTAAAACAATTTTTTAAAACTCTAGAGAACGAAATGGTGTTTCTAAAAAAAAAGGACTAAAATCAATAAGAGTAAAAACTTTAGGGACCAATATAAATAACAATGAAAGTATAGAAACTGAAATGAAACTCTATAAATGTTTTGGGACTGAAATGACTTTAAAGGGAAGTTTTGAACTAGTTTAAATAACAGCAAGAATGGAAGGACTGAAATAACTCAGAACAAAAATCAAGGACTTGGAGCATAAGTGGGACTCAATTAAAATTGAAATCCCCGAAAGTCTTGTGCCCCAATTCGAAGAATAGAGGGCAGAGAATCAAAGAGTGAGCGAGGGTGATCGATGGAGTCCGGGGTGCGATGGGCTCGGTCGACATGAGGCACGCTCGCGAGATAGAGGGCAACGGAGCGGTTATGAGGTTCGCGAAGGGTTGCAGTCAAGGCTTGGCATCAGGTTTAGGATTTGTCCGAGATGCAAGGGAACAGAGATGGTCGCGATGGCTTGGTTTGAATGACACAAAGAGGTTGTGGATTTGAGAAATGGATGGTCACAGACGGAGGTTCGATTTGGGCCCGATTGAGGCTTTGGTTTCGATTTGAGCCTGATTAAGGCTTTGGTTTGAGGAAGCAGAGGGGTTTGACACTTTCCGGCGACTACTCGGTCGATGTAAGTCGCGGGTTATTTGGGTTTTCTAATTTTCTAGTTGCAATTGGGTGATTTGGGCTGAAAGATGGTCATGTTGCAACAGCATTGGTCGCGACGGTGGTGGTCCATGCACTGTTTCTGATTTCTGGCTTCCCTTTTTTTTTAAGAGGGGTCTGAGGGTTGGGTTCGAAGATTCGGAAGAGAAGGCAGTGGCTGCATGCGGATGTGCGTTTTGTGTGTATATGTATATATGTATGTAATAGTGTATTTGTAATGGTGCGTATGCTGAAATTGGAATGAAATTGCAGGATGTAAAGCTGTGTGGAATTGAGTGCCGAAGTGTATGTGTGCAAAGAGCAGAGCCCATGTAACTTTTTTTCTAGGTGAACTTTGAGTGTGAAATTGGCAGAGAATGAGAGAGCGTGTGTATGTAGAATATTGGTGAGTTTGCTTGCTAGAATTGTTTTCTGAGTGTGCATTTCTTGCTGTGAATTATATGTAGAATAATGCTATGTAGCACCAGTGGTGTTTGGTACCAGTCTATGTGGCAATTAATGTGTCATTGAATGATAAGTGAAATTAAATGTATGAATAAAGGATCCATTTAATTTAACTTATCATTCAATACCACTTTGATATGGTGCCAATCACCAGTGATGTTAAATAGCATTACTCAAGATTTTTGCTTCAGAAAATCTGGGAAGAGGGGATGTTTTCTAATAGTGATACTGATTTTAATATGAGTTCACCAAATCTGATGGGATTCAACGCCGGCCAAGTGGGTTGAATGGATCTCTAGGCTCTGTTTGGCTTGGCTAAATCCTAATTGGGCTTTAAAAATTGGGCTTGAAATTTACTAAGGATATGAGCTTATTTAAAATTTAAAACATAATGGCCTCAAACAAGAAAATGGATAATGGGCTTTGCCTAAACTTGGGCTTGAATAAATAAAACTTGGCTTTGAATTTAAAAAAAGGGAAAAATTAGACATATGGTACCTTTATATCAACACTATCTTTTTTACCCTTGGGTATGTTAATATTTATATGTATAGTATTTATAATTGCTTTTTAACCCTTATGTGTTATCTTAATTTGTATATTTTTTTTTCATTTTTAGTTATTTATTTTTTATATTATTTTTGGATATCATATATATGAATTTAATGAGTTTAAATTTCTTTCCTTATCCTTTCTTTTGTAGCTAACGTTAATTTGAATACATTAGCTAATTTATTGTGTTATATTTCCTAAATTGTAGATATTTGTTCTTGTCTGTTTGGAGTCTTCTTTTCATTTACCAATAGTGTTGTCCCCTAATCTTTTGGTCTTTTTTACTTTTATTTTCTGGTGGAATTTGGTTTGGGTCTTGGTTTCGTCGCTTTTTTGGGGTTCTTTGACAGTGCTAGATTGTCTCGGTGATTCGTTCGTGTTGCACTTTGTTTAGTTTTACTGGGTATGGCTAAGCGTAGTGGTGGTAGAAAGGGTTCCATCAAGAAGGCTAAGAAGCGATCGGCGAGTAAGAAGAAGAATTTTCCGGATAAGGTTCAAATTGAGCTTCTGTTTTCTCGCAAGGTATAATTTTTTTTCTTTTTGGGGGATTGCTGTGTTCCATTTTTTTCACTTCCAAATTTTTTTCATGTTATTTTATATTAATTTCTGGGCATTTTTTTGATTCTTCTCGTGTGGTTTTTTTGATGCTTTTTCTCCCATTTGTATGCGTTTGTTTATGGTGGTTATTCAGTTGGGTTTTCTAGTTTAGCAGGTCATCTTGTCAGTATTTTTATAATTTTGTTTTTTTTTTCCTTTTTATCTGAAGTGGGGAGCTCTAGATGTTGACTAATTTTGTTGCTTTCTCTCTGTGTTTTGTGTGGGGTTCATTTTACTTTCAAAATTAGGAGTCCGTTTCCTTTTTGTTGGCTAGCAACCCCCATTGTCAACATCATTTGTTCTTTTTTTTTCCCTGTTTTGTTCCTTTTCTATTTTGTCAACATCATCACATTGTCAACGTCAATTAGGATTTCTTGAATATGGGTGCTTTGGTTCCATTGGGAATGTTTAATGTTATTTACCTAACTGTCAATGGTAACAAAAGGGATCTTCATTGCACACAAAACTTGCTAATTTAAATTGTTACTTTGCCCTACTATACTGCACCCAGTTACTTTGTCAGTTTCTATAGGTATATTATATTCACGGGTGACATAGGGTAACATTATGTTATCGGATATACTACACAGTCCTTCCCTCCTGGTAACTCTATGTTCTTAACCCCTATTACTATGCTTAATGTTTTAACGTAGGAGTTCGTGATTTTATGTGCTTTGGTCCCATTGTGAATGTTTAATGATATATGCCTACCCTTTCAATGGTAACAAAAGGGATCAATGGTAAGTGTTAACTTCTCATCGAGAAGCTGGTTTGACAAAATTGTGTGGTGCAGATTTTCACAACCCACGTTATAGGTGGGCATCTGACATAGCTTTGTAAGCTGAAAGTTTTTAGACATTCAACTTGAAAGAAAGTAATTTCAGTGACTAACCAGTAAGCAATATATAGATGTCAGTCCATTTGGGCTCATATTTTTCAGCTTGTTACTTTGTAAGTGAGAAGAATCTTGTTTGCTTATATTCATACGGTTTTGTGGTGCTTTTCCCCCCATTCGGCCGTGTTTGTTTATGTTGGTTATTGAGTTGGTCTTTACTGTGGTTGTTAGCCTGGGTCGCTCATAAGTATCCAATGTTTTAGACTATTGATAGCACATAATGGAGCTTGTCCTCTTCACATAAGAGCAGCTCTGGGTAATTATATCACAACCATAATTGCATGATTGAATCAAGCATGTGCCAATTTTTTGGAGATCAATTATTCCATGTTCATGATGGTGTTATTCCTAGAGCCTTGAGGCCATGTTAGCTGAACTTAACTAGTGGTTATGCATGTGTCACGTGAGTCTTAAATGTTCCAAGTATAGGTCATGCAATTAGTCAATGGAGACTGGAGAAGAGATGTTAGAACTTGGGAGTGAGGAGAACTGGGGAGGGAAGAGGAATAGAGAATTAAAGATTAAAGACAATAGGAGTAGAAGTTTAAATATTAATTCTTTTACAGTATAGTATATAAACTATAAGATTTTTTTGGATAAAGTTTAGTATTTAATTACGTTACTCTGAATGATGTTGCCATGAGAATGAATCAACACCATATCCGGTAGGCACCCATTTATATCATGAACCTCCTGGCTCATGCATGGATTTAATTTTTGCTATGTATCATTTACCATGTCCATTTTGGTGTACAAAACTTTCTTCAGAGAGCTTATTTTTACTGCAACTTCTATTAAGAACATATACCAAAGTCCTAGTTAATCAATAGTAGTAGTCAACAACAGCCTAGTTTATCAAAGTCATTTTTTAATCCCCTTTTTTGAAGAATCCTCACAAGTCTGCTTTTTACTATCATCTCACATCAAATGAAATGTTGTTCCATTCTGCCTTTGTTACTTGCTATTCTTATTGTTAGTATTATTATTGTTTATTACTATTGTAGTATTATTATCACCATGTTAACTACTTAACTAGTCCATCAAATACTCCCAATATAAGATTTTTAAAAATTTAGTTGAATGAATTCATAAAAACAGATATCTTATCTTATTTATATAACGAGATAAGCTTCTTATCTCATTTTTTTCCTTTTTATAGTTCTCAAGGCTGACCGTTCTCTAGGCCTCTTTATATTTTTATCGCATAGATTGTTACTTTCTTTCCCTCTGTTTGTTTTATGTTTAATTATTTTGCTATTTTAAATATATTTTGCCCAGTACATTTTGGAATCAGAGGAGAATAAATGCTTGGACTGATTGCTTGATAATTGCTACATTGAATGCCCTATTCAGTGATGCACAAAAAGTGCTATTCCATTCTTTGTGTTTTGGTCATCTATTGGATTCTCAATTCATATGGCTAAATCTGTAGTTGATTCGTCAAGTGTTGTTGCGTGAGATCAATCATAATGAAGGCGATAACGAGATGTGGTTTGAGTTCAATGGAAATCGTGATAGGTTTTCTATAGAGGAATTCTGCCTTATTACTGGCCTTGGGTGCTTTGGGGCTGATCATCGGCCTGACCTCACCTCAAAGCAAATAAATTGAAGGAAACCCATTTCACCCATAATCCAGAGGTTTCAATGGATGCTCTTTTTGAAGTTTTCAAACGTAATACTTTAATGCCTGATAGGGATACAGTCAATCTTGGAATTGTTTGTTTATTGACATCCTACTTGTTCACCGTCAAATATCCGAAGGCAATTGACGACTCATTCATGGTGTTGGCTGACTCAGAATTGAGGGATGACCAACCGTGGGGTCGGGATTTGTTTAAATTCTCCTTGCACAACCTAAAATCTGGTATTCGCAATAAGACCATGATTAAAGAGGAGAAAGGCCGCCCAACCATATACTATAGACTAAATGGCTTTTTGATTGCATTTCAAGTTTGGATTTACGAGACTCTCCCTTCACTGTCTGGAAAGCTTTGTATAAAGACTCGGGGAGGATTTCCACACATACTAAATTGGACTTCTAATGGGGTACAAGTTCCTCCAAACTTTAGCTTGGAGAAAGATATTTTCTCACCTGACAAGGTATCAATTTATTTTATATTTTCTCGTTTTCATGATCCCCTTATTTTGTACTTATATCTCCTTATTTTGTACTGTTACAACATTGAAGTCAACAAAATTATCCCAGCCCCTGAAGAGATAGCTCAACCATATGCCACTGGCTTTTTTGAGGAATATGACCGTGACCAAGTGTTCCAATCATCAGTCATTCAAGATTTAGAGCCGAAAGCCACAGAACCAAGATGCTTTGCTGATAATGTTGGAAAGTCCTCAAACAAGGGGAAATCGCCTCTCATTGTTGAGGATATTGAGGACTTCCCATCAAATGTGTTGTAAGGGTTTAATCTGGGCAGCGATGAACGAGATTGCATTGCTGATAACAGAGGAAAGTCGTATCTTGTAGCTGATGATTCTGAGGTGTTGTGAAAGGGCTGTACTGTTTACTGCTTATTATGTGTTAGCTGATTTTTTTTTTTTTGAACAAAGAAAAAATTGATTATGTAATGTGTATTTGTTTTATATTTTCTACATTTGCATTATGTATCTTGATGTTACCAGGATGATGAAGCTGTCACGTCAGCTGTTGCATATGGTGATAAGACTGTAAGAAGGATTACAAGAAGCTAGCTAAGGGAAATGAATTGCTCTATCGGGTGCAATGATGATTCACCTATAATGGGTGTCAAATCTAACGACCATAGGTGACTACAAGGGGGTCAAAACCCCCGGTTGTAGCTACGAAAATTGATTTTGCCTCTAATAAGGTATTCAATGTGTTACCGTTTCCAATCTATCTCCTGTCTCTTTTTCGGGAAATTTTTTCTGCGGTCCACATTTGTTGTCATTATACCAATATTTATGTTGTGTGTACAAAGGAGTTCACAGATGACTATCCACTAGGTCCCTTTAATCCTGAAGGGGCTGATAGGGTTTCTATGGATGATGGCAATGTCGATGTCAAGGTAACAAATTGGTCCTCAGCGTTGTTACTTCATTGTTTTTTTACGCTGCAAATTTACTCACTGCTTTGTTTTCTCTAGAGGCTTAGAGAACGGCTTGATGAGGTTGAGACCAAGAACTCAAAGTTGGAGCATGATATCACCGTCATGAAGGCTTATGTAAATGATATGAAGCTGTTTCAGAAATCATTTTCAAATGTTGTAAACAGCATCATGAATGTTGTTGCCTCATCATTAAACAATGATCAAGGATCTAGCCCTTTGGTCACGAACACACGGGCAACATTTTGTTCTACCTCTATCTTCCCATTTTCCTTCTTATTTATTTATTTATTTATTTATTTATTTATTTAATTTATTACTTATTCATTTTATTGCCCTACTAATTAGTTTTGTTTCAAACTATACGTTTAATGCTTCATTAGTTTTCAAGTATCATCTGGAGCAAAGAAGGATGCCACTGAAACCAAGTTTAATCGTATGAATGAAGCATCTATTCCTCACTCTCATTCGATGGATTTGGCGTCTTCTCTTTTGTTTTCTTATTTTTTTGTTTAAAAAAGGCAACAACATATGAGTAATGTTATCATTTTTGTAATGTTTCAAACGCTTTTTTGCTTTGTTCTACAGGTGGCTGCGGTCGATGCTGTTCCTGTGTTTTCTACCAAAGCTGCCCACGGTATGCCATCGTCTCCATCTGTATCTAAAATAACCGTACTTGACAATAATTACTACCGTGCTGTTAACCCATCTGCTATCAAAGACAATGTATAGCTATTGATCCATTACTTTTTTTCATGTGTTATCTTGAATCTTTTTGTGATTGGGATTTCCCTTATTGTTTTTTTATCGGTGTGTAATGTCATCCAACTCCAACCCTTCACCAGATTTCAGGAATGATGACGAATGGCAAGGGTTTGATATTCCTGCCCCGAGTTTTGAACTAGTAATATTTGAGTGTCTAATGTCATCAATCTTACAAGCATTTTTAGTACTATTTATATAATTTGACTATGCTGCTTTCTTTTTCCCTCTTGTTTTCTTTTTATGTGTTTTTTTTTTTTTAATTTCCCTCTTTTTTTGCTTTGGCCATCAGATACCTAATATGGATGATGGTTATTTGGCAGCTAAAAATCCTTGTAGAGCTAATCTTGAGAAGAACAGGTCCACCGCACCAGTAAAATTAAGGAGTTTGAATTCTATTAGCCTGCACAAGAGGAAAGGTAGTAACGAGGTGAGTGGTGCTGACCTTAACAGTTGCCCTGTGCTTCTAATGTTGCAAATTGCCCTGACAATGCTGATGAAGTCATGATTATTAGCCAGACATGTCCAAGCACCCTCCTAATCCAAGCTGCCGAACTGATTGACACCAATGCTCCTACACCTGTGATTTTGGAATGTCACCCAATTATCACTCTAGATCATCCATTGAAATGGACAAGAAAGGCTGCACCATGCTTATTGTCTCTATATGTCAGGTCTTCTTCGTCCGGTTGCGAGACTTCAACTCCTTGACAAAACAATTATGTTTATAAATGTTGTCTTGAAGTTCCGGAACATGTTGACGTGGACAACTTCAGATTGTGGTTTTCAATTGGTCTGAATGAACGGAACCGGCAAAGCATTCTTTAACTTTTTGCTGGTTCCTAATGTTTTTATATCCACCTTCTCTTTCCTTTTTTTCATGCCTTCTCCCCTCTTCTGTGTATATTGTAATAGCCGTTCAAAATATGTAGGGTACAAAAGTTCTGTAAGGACTGTTTAGATATCTGTCCTCCAATGAGAGTTTGTACAGTTAAAGTAGACAAAAAAATGTAGTGGTACGATCTGCAACATGTGGGAACCCCATTGAGTGCACAAGTATGTTTCCTCCTTTATATTTTGACAATTTAATCATTTAACACCCCAAGTTCCAATCTTCTGATTTTCTGTTATTGGCCCCTTATTTTCCCCGTCTTTAAAAAACACCAGCATATGGATGCAATGTTTCACTATCTCCACCGGCTCATGACGTCATTTCCTCCAAACTCGCTGCGTGCCACTACTATGGATTCCATGTTCAATATAAGGGTTTGGGCAATTTATCAAACACAAAAAACAATACATATCCTCTTCATTACGCGGAGGAAAGGCAGATAATTCGTTACTTTACTGGTGAATGGTTGTTGCATAACACAAGTTGGGCAAATGTTGATTCTGTTTTCATGCTAGTTTTTATGAAAGATAAGGCATAATTGGATTTTGGCTATTTTAGATATTTGCAATTGGCACCTCAAGGTCTATAATTCATACAGGCACCAAATCCGGGACCGAGTCGTACTTGATTCTATTGTGCACTTGTGTACTGCTATACCTCTGTTGGCTAACAAGGCTAGTGTGCTTGACAAGTCTGTCCCAGTCGCTCCAATGGATCGCCAAGTCGTCAAAATCTCCTCAACAAGATAGCGGGTATTGTTAGAAGCAATATATTCTAAACTAATAACTATATGCTGAATGTGTAGTTATTTAACTGTAGCGACAGAAAACTTTAAAACTATAAATTTTATAATTTCAAATTCTTAAGTCATGTCACTACCAATTTCTTCGAATTTAATTCTTTAACCTAAATTTAATTATACATAATAATGATTTATCTTAAATAAGAATTTATTTATTTATTTATTTACCATTTAATTAGCCTTAAATAAGTTAGTATAATTAATATTTTACAAATTTTTTTAGTCATTTAACAACTTAGAGCATATATAAATATATATGTATATGTATAACTTCATTGATTATTTGTTGTTGGACGACGTTTAGCACAAAGGCCTTAATCCAAAACTTGTAGCCCAATTAAACCGAAGAATTTAAAAACTTTTCCACAAATGGTGGTCTTCATTCAACACCTCCAATCTTATGAAACCCTATACCCAAAATAAAGAATATAAGAAACTTGTTAGCCATTTCCCCCCAACCCAAAATCTGATCCAGCGCTGCTCTTCAAACGTTCATCTCTCTTCCTCTTTGTCTTTGGGAAATTTCTACAAGCATTCACCATTATCTTCATCATTCAAATTGCAAAAAAAAATTCATCCTTAATCTTCAATTTCCGGTCACACACAAAGAAGATTGAATGGAAAATCTCACACTGGATGCATACATACACACTGCCTTGTTTCCACCCAAAACAATTTTTACACCTTCAACATTTCTCACACAATGAATATTTCATGGAAATTTCATATTTATCACATAATACACACGTGACTACATGCAACAGATTCATGGAAATTTCATATTGGATGCCTACATTCATACACTGCCTTGTTCCAAAACAAAGCATCATTTCAGTATTTTTTTTCACATTGATGCATACATCTCACAAGCTGTAGCAAGAAGAAAAGTGAACACCATTTTTGTACAGCCTTAACCACTGTGCACCACCACCACCACCACTGTGCACCACCTCAGCCACAGCCGACTGCCATTGCCCCCGCAACACAACCACCATTTTGCACCACAAAACTCCTCGATTTCCACCCATTTCACAACTACGAACTTAACCCAAGCATTTATTTTCATTTTTAGGCAATATAATCTAGTAATTTCTCAGATTTTTAGGGCGAATTCTTGACCAAGCAACCCCTATTTTCAGCTCAGATCTGCCCGTGCTTGCACCCGAAATCGTCCCTTGCAGCCATGGTCGTCGCACTGGGGACCGAGCGCCGTGTCTGGCACTGGCGTGGATGGCGAATCCAGCAGCTCCTTCCCTCTTCTGTTGTGTCTCTGTTTTTTCAAACAAGAATGGGGATTGGGGGGGTAAATAATATAAGACTTTTGATATTATAATTTCAGCCCCCAATGTTTTAGCTTGTTTCACTTAAACTCTAAATTTTCTGTTTCAGTTTAAGTAAGCATAAAACTTTTGATTTGGTTACTTTTGGCCCTCAAAGTTTTGATTCCTTTCAGATGGGTTCAGAAACTTGCATTATATTTATTTTAGCCTATAAACTTTTATTTTCAATTTAGTCTCTTATTTTGGGATTCTTCTAAGATAGTTTGAAAGTTTAAAAGATCTTAATTTTAGTTTATGTTTAGACCTCATTTATTTAAACCCTTAAACTAGTTTATACTTATTTTTTATTAAAGCACTATTTTTCATTAAATGTGAGATTTAATGACTTTAGTCATTTAAATTCTAGCTTTTGGATTATTGAATTTTAAAGGACTTCTAAATTAGCTTAAATGAATTCATTTATTTTTATTCCCAAATTTATTAATCTTTGATTTTCTTATTTTCCACAACTTTTGGGTATTAGCCACTACATCCTTAAACATTTCATAGAGTTATTTTACTATAACTTGGTTTTAAAAATAGTTGCTTTTATAATATAACTCATTTATCCAAAAAAATATTAATTTGAGTTTTATATTATTTTATAGATGGGGAGTGAAGAACAAAGTGAGTAGGCTTTACCCATTAGTTCAACTCAGTGAAACATGAGGTAGACTTTTCTAAAGATATTTTCTCAAAAGTAGCGCTGATATTAATTGATTGTTCTATGAACGTGCATATAGTGTGATTTATGTTCTTATATATTATTTGCATGAGCTTAATTGCTTTATGCCTGAGCCGAGAAAAGTTGAGATTTTTGCATATGTTTTACCACTATGCATAGACTTTGCGTGCATGCTATGATGTTACTATGCGCTAGTATTTTATATACCTTAGGGCATGAGACGAAACTCGGAAGCCTCCATTTGCCATATGATGCTTGTTTTGGAGTAAAGACTATTTGAGACTTGTGAGAAGTGAATTGCATTTTATTGTATATTTGTAGCATATATTGGTTAATATTGCATTGAGTCTACTGAGTATTTCTATGAAATACTCATCCCTTTCAAAATTTATATTTTACAAATTTGGAGTCGGTGGAGACACCTTGAGCCAATGGTGGCTTTCAAAATAAATTAAATTAGCTTTATTTTTAATGATTGAACTTTGTTTAAGTACTTGGAAAACTTTAAAGTCGTGAAACAATTTGACTTATCACTGGCGAATTATCTCTTATATTATTACGTGTGCTCTTCCGATCTTTAAGTACCCGGGGCGTTACACTGACTATTTTTTTTCTTCCAGTAGTGATTGTGGTATTTTTGTGGTTAAGTACGCTGAATCCTTGGTCAAGAACAAGTTTGTCAAATGGAAAATCCTTTTGACACGCTTTCTGCGGGGAAAAACATGGCCATTCAGCTTCAAGTTCATCAGTGAGGACCAATGATTGGATGTCAGGATTGCATATAGCTATTTGAATGGAACTCCTTTTGTGTTGTCCGTCAGATAACATATTAGCTTTTTTTTTCCCTTGTTTTTTTGGTACACACCTGGCCGGCTTTCGTTTTTGGTTTTTTTACACTGGTGGTACAAATCCCATTTGTTGATTACTGGAAATGCTTAGAATTGTCTATAAGACATGTAACTATCCACATAATAGTTCTTTAAAAGAGATATGGCCCATTTCTATCTTTAAAGAACAAATAAATAACCCCCTGAGCATTTTTTTTAATGGTTGCACGAGTACAAAGTAATGATTCGTGGCCTTAGATATGTTTTCTCACTATACAAAGTGCAAGACATGTTACTATCCATAGAATAATTCCTAAAAGAGATATTGCCCCATTCTTTCATTGAATGACAAGTAAATAGAGCCGCGTAGTTTTTTAATGGTTAGCTGAGTTCAAAATAATGATTCTTGCCGTTTGATAGGTTTTCTCACTATTTGAAGTGCAAGATGTGTTATAGCCATAAAATAATGCCTTAAAAGTGATATTGCCTCGTTCTTTACTTAAAGGATAAGTAAATAGCCCCAGTAGTTTTCTAAAGACTGTACAATAGAATCATTTGTGGCCTTCAATAGATTTTCTCACTCTTTGAAGTACAAACCATGTAACTATCCATGGAATGATTCGTTAAAAGGGATGTGGTGTATTCATTCTTTATTGGACAAGCAAATTGCCCTAGTTTTCTAATAACTAGATTAGTACAACAGAATGATTCACAACGTTAGATAGGTTTTCCCGGTATTTGAAGTACAAGGCGCGTAACTATCCACGGAATGATTCTTTAAAAGAGAGATATTACCCCGTTCTATCTTTAACATGGTTAGACAAGTACAATGGAAGGATTCGTGACCTTAGACCTTACAGAAAATATGCCCTCGTTTTATCTTTAAAGAACAAATAAATGCCCGCGAGTATTTTTCTATTGGTTGGATGAGTACGAAGTAATGATTTGTGACCTTAGATATGTTTTCTCACTGTAGAAAGTATAAGACGCGTTATTATCCATGGAATGATTCCTAAAAGAGATATTGCCCCATTCTTTCATTAAAGGACAAGTAAATAGACTTGCTTAGTTTTCTAATAGTTAGATGGAATGATTCTTGCCGTTCGATAAGTTTTCTTGCTATTTGAAGCATAAGATGCATTACTATTTGTGGAATGATTCTTTGATAGAGATATTGCCTCGTTCTTTCCTTAAAAGACAAGTAAATAGCCTAAGCTAATTTTCTAATTGCTAAACTATACAACAGAATGATTCAGGGTCTTTGATAGGTTTTCTAGTTCTTTGAAGTATAAACCACTTAATTATCTACGAGATGATTTGTTAAAAGAGATGTGGCCCATTCTTTCTTTGATGGACAAGTTAATAGCCTGTATAGTTTTCTAGTAGTTAGATGAGCACAACGAAATGATTCATGGTGTTAGATAGGTTTTCTCAGTATTTGAAGTACAAGGTGCGTAATTATCCACTGAATAATTCATTAAATGAGAGATATTGCCCCTGTTCTATCTTTAAAGGATAAGTATATAGCCCTAAGTAGTTTTCTAACATTTAGACGAGTACAACGGAATGATTCATGGCCTTAGATAGGTTTTCTCACTATTTAAAGTATAAGACACGTAACTATCCACGTAATGGTTCTTTAAAGGAGATATGGCCACTAAAAGAGATATGGCCCCTTTCTATCTTTAAAGAACAAATAAGTAACCATGAGCATTTTTCTAATGGTTGCATGAGTACATAATAATGATTCATGGCTTTAGATATGTTTTCTCATTATACAAAGTAGGGGACAACTAGTCAATTTTGAAAGAACTTATTGTCAACCTCTTTCAGATATGAATCTATCTGATTCAGAAAGGAAGAGCTTGTATCGGTATCTCAATTTCAATTCAAACATGGGTTTGATTTAGACTCCTTGTTCTGAGAAATATTTACCATTCAAAAAGAGGAAAAAACGGAGTCTTTGTCGAAAGAGATGTGTTGAGAAAGGGCAGATGTATAGAAGAGATAGTGCCTTTTCAACTCTCAAAATGGAATCTATTCCAAACATATATGCCATGGTTCCTTACTTCGACGGGGGTACAAATATCTAAGTTTGATATTTTTAGATACTTTTTTAGTCCTACTGCCGATACTAAGTAGCAGTCAAAATTTTGTACCCATTTTTCATGATATTATGCATGGATCAGGTATATCATGGTGAATTCTTTAGAAAAATTTGTGTCTTCGAAAATGGAATCTGATAAGTGAGATTTCAGGTAATTGTTTACATATTCTTCTTCTGTCTAAAGTAATGATTCATCGAAATAATGAGTCACCGTTGATATTGACACATCTAAGATCGCCAAATGTTTAGGAGTTCCTCTATTCAATCCTTTTCCTTCTTCTTATCGCTGGATATCTTGTTTGTACACATCTTCTCTTTGTTTCTTGGACCTCTAGTGAGTTATAGATAGAGTTCGAAAAGGTTAAATCTTTGATGATTCCATCATCTATGATTGAGTTGTGAAAATTTCTAGATAGGTATCCTACATCTGAACCGAATTCTTTCTGGTTAGAGATATTATCCATAGAATGATTCCTAAAAGAGATATTGCCGCGTTCATCCATTAAAGGACAAGTAAATAGATCCGCATACTTTTCTAATGCTTAGATGAGTTCAACAGAATGATTCTTGCTATTCAAAAGGTTTTCTCACTATTTAAAGTACAAGACGTGTTATATCCGCCAAATAATTCCTTAAAAGTGATATTACCCTGTTCTTTCCTTAAAGGACAAGTAAATAGCCCCAGTACTTTTCTAAAGACTAGTACAACGGAATAATTTGCGGCCTAAGATATATTTTCTCACTCTTCGAAGTACAAACCATGTAACTATCCACAGAATGATTCTCTAAAAGGGATGTGGCATATTCATTTTTTATTAACAAGCAAATAGCCCTAGTAGTTTTCTAATAGTTAGATTAGTACAGCGGAATGATTCGTGGCGTTACTTAAGTTTTCCTAGTATTTGAAGTACAAGGCGCGTAACTGTCCACAGAATGACTCCTTAAAAGAGAGATATTACCCTGTTCTATCTTTGAAGGACAAGTAAATAGCCCCAGGTAGTTTCCCAATGGTTAGACAAGTACAACGGAAGGAATCATGGCCTTAGATAGAGGTTTTCTCACAATTTGAAGTACACATGGAATGATTCCTTACAAAAAATATGCCCCCGTTTTATCTTTAAAGAACAAATAAATGACCCCGAGTATTTTTTTATTGGTTGGACGAGTAAGTATAAGATGTGTTATTATCCAGGGAATGATTCCTAAAAGAGATATTGCCCCATTCTTTCATTGATGGACAAGTAAATAGACTTGCTTAGTTTTCTAATGGTTAAATGCAATGATTCTTTCCATTCGATAAGTTTTCTCGATATCTGAAGTACAAGATGCATTACTATCTGCGGAATGATTCCTTACAAGAGATATTGCCCTGTTCTTTTCTTAAAAGACAAGTAAGTAGCCTTGGCTAGTTTTCTAATGGCTAAACTATACAACAGAATGATCTTTGATACGCTTTCTTGCTCTTTTAGGTACAAACCACTTAATTATCTATGGGATGATTCGTTAAAAGAGATGTGGCCCATTCTTTCTTTAACGGACAAGTTAATAGCCCCGCATAGTTTTCTAATAATTAGATGAGTACAACAGAATGATTTGTGGTGTTAGATAAATTTTCTCAGTATTTGAAGTACCAAGCTCGTAACTATCCACAGAATAATTCCTTAAATGAGAGATATTGCCCTTCTCTATCTTTAAAGGACAAGTAAATAGCCTGGGTAGTTTTCCAATGGTTAGATGAGTACAAAGGAAGGATTAGTGGCCTTAGACAAGTTTTTTTAATATTTGAAGTACATGACACGTAACTATCTACAGAATGATTCCTTAAAAGAAATATGGCCTTATTCTATCTTTAAAGGACAAATAAATAACCCTGGGTATTTTTCTACAGAATGGTTAGACGAGTACAGGAATGATTGGTGGCTTTAGATATACTTTCTCACTATTTGAAGTACAAGACTCATAACTATCCATAGAGAACAAAGAAATAACCTTGGGTATTTTTCTAATTGTTAGACAAGAACAACATAATCACGGCCTTAGATATGTTTTCTCACTATTCAAAGTGCAAGACGCGTTACTGTCTACTGAATGATTCCATAAAATTGATATCGCCCCGTTCTTTCATTAAAAGAGAAGTGAATAGGCCCATGTAGTTTTCTATTGGTTAGATGAGTTCGACGGAATGGTTCTTGCCATTTGATAGGTTTTCTCATAATTTGAATTACAAGAGGTGTAACTATCCACAGAATGATTCCTTAAAAGAAATATGACCTTATTCTATCTTTAAAGGAGAAATAAATAACCCGGGCTATATTTGTAATGGTTATAGGTGTACAACAGATTCGTGGTCTTAGATATGTTTTTGCACTAATCGAAGTACATATTCGTAACTATCCGCATAATGGTTCTTTAAAACATTGCCCTATTCTTTCCTTAAAGGACAAGTAAATAGTGCTAGGTAATTTTTTAATGGTTAGACTAGTACAACAGTATGATTCTAGGTCTTAGATAAGTTTTCTCACTCTTTGACGTAGAAACCACGTAACTATCCACGGAAGTAGATAAGTTTTCTCAGCCCATTCTTTCTTTAATAGACAAAGCTTCCCTGCTTAGTTTCTAATAGTTAGGTGAGTATTATGAAATGGTTCATGGTGCTAGATAAGTTTTTCTGGTATTTGAAGTACAAGGAGCGTAACTATCTACCAAGGGATTCCTTAAAAGAGAGATATTGTCTCGTTCTATCTTTAGAGGACAAGAATATAGCCTGGATTAGTTTTCTAATGGTTAGATGAGTAATGAAAGGATTCACATCTTTAGATTGGTTTTCTTGCTATTTGAAGTACAAGACATGTAACTATTTACAGAATGATTCCTTAAAAGAGCTACGTCCCCCTTCTATCTTTAAAGAACAAATAAATAACCCTGAATATTAATTTAATGGTTGCATGAATACATTAGATATGTTTTCACACTACAAAGGACAAGACACATTACTATCCACAAAATGATTCTTAAAAGAGATATTGCCCCATCATTAAAGGACATGTAAATAGACTCTCGTAGTTTTCTAATGGTTAGATGAGTTCGATGGAATGACTCTTGCCGTTTGATAGGTTTTCTCGCTCTTTGAAGTACAAACTACATAACCATCTACAAAATGATTTGTGAAAGAGATGTGGCCCATTCTTTTTTAATGGACAAATAAATAGCCAGGCATTGTTTTCTAATAGTTAGATGAGTGCAACAGAATGATTCATGGTCTTAGATAAGTTTTCTAGATATTTTTGAAGTATGAGGTGTGTAACTATCCACAGAATGATTCTTTAAATGAGGTATATTGCACTAATCTATCTTTAAAAGACAAGTAAATAACCCTGGGTAGTCTTCTAATGGCTACATGAGTACAATGGAAGGATTCACAGCCTTAGATAAGTTTTCACACTATTTCAAGTACAAGACGTGTAACTATCCACAAAATGATTTCTTAAAAGAAATATGGCCCCTTTTTATCTTTAAAGGACAAATAAATAATCTCGGGTATTTTTCTAATGGTTAGATGAGTACAAGAATGATTCACGGCCTTAGATATATTTTCTCACTATTTGAAGTACATGACGCATAACAATCCTTAGAGCGATTCTTTAAAAGAGATATGACCCCATTATATCTTTAAAGGACGAATAATAAACCCTTGGGTATTTTTCTAATGGTTAGACAAAAATACTCACTGCTTTACATATGTTTCTTCACTATTTGAAGTACACTCCATGTTACTATCTACAGAATGATTCTTTAAAAGAGAGATATTGCCTTACTCTTTAATTAAAAGACTTAAATAGCTTTGCATAGTTTTCTAATGGTTAGATGAGTTTGACGGAATTATTCTTGTCATTTGATAGGTTTTCTCGCTATTTGAAGTACAAGATATGTAAATATCCATGAAACGCTTCCTTAAAAGAAATATGGCCCCTTTTATCTTTGAAAGGCAACTAAATAAATCTGGGTTTTTTTTAATGGTTAGATGGTATTTTTTAATGGTTAGACAAGTACAATAGTATAATTTGCGACCTTAGATAGGTTTTCTAACACTTTGAAGTAGAAATCGTGTACCTATTCACGGGATGATTTGTTAAAAGAGATGTGACCCATTCTTTCTTTAATGGAAAAGTAAATACCCCGCGTATTTTTTTAATAGTTAGATGAGTACAAAGAAATGATTTACGGCTTAGGATAGGATTTCTCGGTATTTGAAGTCCAAAAAGTGTAACTCTCTATGGAATGATTCCTTAAAATAGATATGGCCCTTCTATTTTGGAAGGACAAATAAATATCCTTAGTATTTTTCTAATAGTCAAACGAGTGCAATGGAATGATTTACGGCCTTAGATATATTTTTGCTTTATTTGAAGTGCAAGACACCTAACTATTTACAGAATGATTTCTTAAAAGATATATTGCCCCGTTCTATCTTTAAAGTACAAGTAAATAGCTCAGGGCAGTTTTCCAATAGTTAGATGAGTACAATGGAATGATTAACAGCTTTAGATAGGTTTTCTTACCATTTGAATACATGACACATAACTATCTATGGAATGATTCACTGCCTTAGATATGTTTTCACACTATTTGAATTACAAGATGCTTAACTATCCACCTAACAATTCTTTTAAAGAGATATGGCCCTGTTCTGTCTTTAAAGGACAGGGAAATAGCCTTGGGTATTTTGCAATGGCTAGCAGAGTACAATAGAGTTATTCGCCCCCTTAGATATGTTTTTAGGCTATTCAAAGTACAAGACACTTTACTATCTATGGAAAATTCGTTTAAAGAGATATGACCATGTTCTATCTTCAAAGAATAAGGAAATAGCCTTGAGTATTTCTCTAATGGCTAGAAGAGTACAAAGGAATGTTTTGTGGCCTTAATATCTTTCATTTTATTCGAAGTACAAAATGCTTAATTATCCAAGGAATGATTCTTTTGAAAAGATACAGCGATGTTCTTTAAAAGAATAATAATAGCCCCGACTATTTTTCCAATGGCTTGAAATTACAATGGTATGATTCGCAACCTTAGATATGTTTTCATCCTATTCGAAGTACAAGTACCGTAGTCATCCATGGATTGATTCGTTAAAAGAGCTATGGCCCTATTCTATCTTTAATGGACAAAGGCATAGCCTTGGGTATTTTTCTAATGGCTAGAAAACCACAACATAATAGTTCTCAGCCTTAGATATGATTACGTGCTATTCAAATTATAAGATGCTTAACTATCCACGAAGTGATTCGTTTAAAGAGATATGGCCCATTCTTTCTTTAAAGGACAAGTACACAACCCCGGATAGTTTTCTAATGGCCTGAAGAGTACAAAAGAATGATTCGTAGCCTTTGATATATTTTCATTCTATTCGAAGTACAAGATGTGTAACTATCCTTGGAATGATTCGTTTAAAGAGATATGGTCAAGTTCCCATTCTATCTTTTAAAGACATGGAAATAGCCATAAGTATTTCTCTAATGGCTAGAAGATTACAATGGAATGGTTCACGGCCTTAGATATGTTTTCATGCTATTTGAAGCAAACACGCTTAACTATCCACAAAATGATTCGTACAAATAGATATGGCCGCGTTCTATCTTTAATGGACAAGAAAATAGCCTTGGGTATTTTTTAATTGCTAGATGAGTACAACTAAATGATTCCTTGCCTTGATATGTTTTATCCACCTAACGGTTCTTTAAGACCGATCTTGCCGCATTCTATCTTCATAGACAAGGAAATAACCTTGGATATTTTTCTAATGGCTAGAAGAGTATAATGGAATGATTCATGGCCTTAGATAAGTTTTCATACTATTCAAACTACAAGATGCTTATCTGTCCATGGAATAATTCGTTTCAAGATAGATCGGCCATGTTATATCTTTAAAGGACAAGAAAATATCCCTAGATATTTTGCTAACGACCCGATGAATATAATGGAATGATTCACGACCTTAAATATGTTTTGTTGCTATTCGAAGTACAAGACCTTTTACTATCCACAGAATAATTTATTTAAAGAGATATGGCCCCATCCTTTCTTTGAAAGACACGAGTCAATAGCTCTAGGTATTTTATTAATGGCTAGAAGAGCATAATCAAATGATTAGCAGCGTTGGATATGTTTTCATACTATTCGAAATACAAGGCACATATCCATAGAATGATTCGATAGAAGACAAATGGCTCCATTCTATCATTAAAGGAAAAAGAAATGGCCCTGGGTATTTTTCTAATGACTAGAAGAGTACAACGAAATAATTTGTGGCCTTAGATATGATTTCATGTTATTCGAAGTACAAGATGCTTAATTATCCCTGGAATGATTTGTATAAAAAGTCCCATGTATTTTTCTAATGGCTGGAAGAGTACAAAAAAATGATTTGCGGCCTTAGACATGTTTACATGTTATTCGAAATACAAGATGCAAAACTATCCACGAAATTATTCGTCTAAAGAGATACGCCCAATTCGTTCTTCAAAAGATATGGAAATAGCCTAGGATATTTTTCTCTAATAGCTAGAAAAGTAGAATGAAATGATTCACAACCTTAGATATGTTTTTATGCTATACAAAGTACAAGACGTGTAACTATCCCTGAAATGATTCATTAGAAGTGATACAGTCCCATTCTATCTTTAAAGGACAAAGAAATAGCCTAGAGTAATTTTCTAATAGCTAGAAGAGTATAACTGAATGATTCATCGCTTTAGATATGTTTTCGGGCTGTTTGAAGTATAAGAGACGCTTAACTATCCACAGAATGATCTATTTAAAGAGATGGCTCCATTTCATCTTTAAAAGACAAGGCAATAGCCTTGGATATTTACTAACACGGCTAGAAGAGTCCAACAGAATGATTTGCAGCCTTAGATATATTTTCTTACTATTTGAAGTACACGACGTGTAACTATGACAAAATAATTCGTTTAAAGAGGTATGACCCCATTCAATCTTTCAAGGACAAATAAATAGCCTCGGTTATTTTACTAATAGCTAGAAGAGTGCAAGAATGATTGGCGGCTTTAGATATATTTTCGTGCTATTTGGAATACAAGATGCTCAACTATCTTTGGAATGATTTATTTAAATAGATATGGCCCCGTTCTTTCTTTAAAGGACACATGTAAATGGCCCCAGGTATTTTTCTATTGGCTAGACGAGTACAACAAATTAATTCATGACCTTAGATATGTTTTCGTGCTATTCAAAGTGCAAGATCCTTAACTATCAATGGAATGATTCATATAAAGTGATATGGCCTTGATCTTTCTTTAAAGGGCCAGTAAATAGCCTCAGGTATTTTTCTAATGGTTAGAAGAGTACAACAAAATAATTCACAGCCTTGGATATGTTTCATGATATTCAAAGTACAACATGCGTGACTATCTAGGGAATGATTTTTTAAAAGAGATATTGCCCCGTTGTTTCCATAAAGGACAAGTAAATAGCCCCATGTAGTTTTATAATGGTTAGACTAGTACCATGGAATGATTTCCGAGCATAGATAGTTTTCTCGCTCTTTGAAGTAAAAGCCCCATCACAATCCAAGGAATGATTCGTTAAAAGATTATGTGACCCATTCTTTCTTTAATGGATAAGTACATTGCCCCCATGTAGTTTTCTAATACTTAGATGAGTACAACGGAATGATCCTTGGCGTTAGATAGGTTTTCTCGGTATTTAAAGTACAAGGCTCATAACTATCCATGGAAGATTCCTTAAAAGAAAGATATTGCCCCGTTTTATATTTAAATGAAAAATAAATACTTTTGGGTAGTTTTCTAATGGTTAGATGAGTATAAAAATGGATTCACGGATTAGATACGTTTTCTAGCTATTTGGAGTACAAGACATGTAACTAGCCACAGAATGATTTCTTAAAAGAGATAGCGCCCTGTTCTATGTTTAAAAGAAAAATAAATAACCGAGAATACTATTCTAATGGTTAGACAATGGAATGATTTAAGACCTTAGATGTGTTTTTATGCTATTCGAAGTACAAGAAGCATAAGTATCCACATATTGATTTGCAACCTTAGATATATTTTTATACTATTCAAAATACAAGAAGCATAAGTATCCACAGAATGATTCAATGAAATAGATATGACCCGTATCTAATGCAAATTTAAGTACCATTGAGCTCCAATCCTAACCAACTCTTGAATTCAGGTACAAATTTGATTTCTGGGTTCTTGTGGTTAGAGCTGAGAGCGGAATCAGAGTAGAGAGGGCTGTGTGTACACTTGGGAGTTGTTCCTATGGTTGCGAAGGGGAGTTGGGTTCGTTTGTTTTTGGTTTTCAAAATTTTTTCAGCGTTTTTTTATCTGGAATGGATAATGAAAATAATAAAAATTGAGCACTTTAATTCCTAACATTCTCCATAGAATACATATTCTTGATTTTATTCCTAATGTGTGCAACTAAAAATATGGTGCATAGAGAAAAAAAAAAAGTAAATGCACAAAGTAAAGAAAAAAAAGGAATGAAATAATGGGTGAGTTGCCTTCCACAGAGCGCTTGTTTAGGGTCCCGAGCCTGACTGTGTCTGATACTATGGTAGCTTGAGCGATATTTTGACCGCCTTGTTTTGCATGCAATTGTGACTAAACCTCCTTCCTATTCCAAACGCAAACCCGAAACTTCTTTTTGTTCTTGCATTTAGCTTCAATTTATATGGTTGGATTTTCCTCCAGTTTTTTTTATTAACATCTAATTTACCAGTAACATGACCGATTTGATAAACCTCTTCCTGGTTGGATGGTTGTACAATAGGCTAAAAGACATTTGGTGTGTCATTTTCTTCTTCAACCCTCAAGATGAGCACATATTTTTCATCGTCCATTAAAGCTCGGCCAATGACTAAGTGTGGTCAACAAAATCCTGTGTTCCTCAATGTCTAAGATAACAAAATCCATTGGAAATATGAACTTGCCTACTTTGATGAGCACTTCTTCAACCACCCCATGTGGATATTTTATGGACCTATTAGCTAGCTGGAATGAGACATTTGTACCTTCTGCTTCCTCCATATTTAATTTCCTGTAAACAAACAAAGGCATAAGAATTAACTTACACGAAGATCACATAATACATTATCAAAGTTAAATATTCCAATAGTGCAAGATATTTTAAAACTCCCTCAATCCTTTAATTTTGGAGCAATTTATTTTGTAAAATTGTGATGCACTCCCTGTTAATGCTATAGTCCTGAGACCTTGTAACTTTTTCTTGTTAGAAAGATTTCATGAACTTAAAGTAGTTAGGCATTTGTGCTAGAGCTTCTGCAAAAGGGATATTGGCGTGCTACTTTTTGAATACTTCAAGAGTACTATTCATTCAGCTTTTGTTTCATTAGCCTTTGAGGATATAGAATGTGAGGCACATAAAATTTTACAGTTGGTCTTTCTACCTTTTCATATCTCTTTGATTCACCTTTTCAAGTAGTTCCTCTTTTCATTCAAATTGGACCATAGCTATTGGCACCGAATTTTCCTTCACAGTAAGCCTTTCAACTTGAATTTCTAGCAATTGTAATCCACTTCTAGTTCTGAAGGCATGCAACTGCACTCTTGGATTTGTTTGTGTCACTAACTCATTTGAGTTTCCAAACTTCTAATTGTGGCCTTGATTGAAGAGTCTACTAGTTTTATTCACGAATTAATTATTGACTTTCACGAACTTCTGAAGCGTCTCTTCTAAAGGGCCACTTTTCACCTGTTGTCGTTGAAACCCTAGGGAAGGATTGGTTGCCTATTATCTTTCCAGGAAAAATTAGGAAGTTGCCTCCAACTTGGATTGTGTATGCTTATGAGTATCGGCCACCTATATTTCTCTGATTATTTCCCACATAATTGACTTGTGCATTGTCAAATGTGCCTAGATGTGAAACAGGGTAGCCGGATGTAGCATGGTTCGCATAACAATAATCACAAATTGGAGAGATAGATGACATTAGCACACTGTTTTGATAAGCTCTCCACTTTCCTGTTTTGATACCCCAATAGCCTTTGGCATTAAGCGATCTAAGTACCATTGATGACTATCGGTTGCCATCTTCTCAAATGTCTGATGCCTGATCGTATGTTTTGTCCATGAATGATCCCCAAGCAGTTGAATCTGCGTGTTTTTTGTTCTCATAAGTCAACCCATTGTAGAAGGTTTCTACAATGAACCAATCAGGTATTCCATGATTTAGGCACCCTCTCAACATATCATTGTATCCGTCCCATGCCTCAAATATCCATCCCCACTGATTTTGACTAAATGAAGTAATCTCCCTTCTTATCTTCAATACTCTACATGATGGGAAGAATTTATCATGAATTTCTGTGTAAGCTTTGCTCCGGTAGTAATTGAATTTGGAGGCAATGAGTAAAACCTAGTGTTGGCTTAAAATTAATGGAGAATGAGCACAATCTCATTTTGCTCTCGTCAGCCAGTACTCCATTCATTTTGAGTATCCCGCAAATTTCCTAAAATTTCATTGCATTGTTTTTGAACTATTTTAAGTCCCTGGCTTGATTTCATAATTTGTAGCAACGATATATGGGTGGAACTAAACAAGTCAAATTGTTTCCTAAGGTGAGCATGATGTACTCCCTCAATGGCCTATTACCGTCAACAACTTGATTATTCCCATTATTCCCTTCTTCAGCCATCTTTTGCAAGAGCTTTTGTTGTTAGGGTCTAGCTCTGAAGGTTTGTTCAATTTCCAAGTCGTACGCATACTACTGATATTAAAAGTTGTAGTCATTAGAGTCAATAGGTCAAGTAATTTTATTGTTGGTCCCAACCGCAGATCCGTAATTTCACCCCATGAGGTCTCTAGCTCCCTAGCCTAATGACCTCCCTATATCGACTCCCAGACGCCAATAAAAAGGCAACTTTCATGCCCACTTGCATGCCTTATCTCTTAAGGCTGAAATTACAATTGCATTAAAAGTAAAGTTAGCCTTTGTCCTTTGTATGACATCACCTAGCTAGCCATTAGTCAACAACGTTGGCACTTAACACTAGCTACACTAGCTAATTGTACTTATAAGGCCTCTTATTGGTCGGGCACTAAATGCTTGAAACTACCTGCAAAATAAAATGCTATAAATAGGAGGGGATGCATATAAGACACGTTAATTCTTCTCATTCTCAATAAATCTTCATTTTCTTTACATTTACTTCTCTCATAACTCCTTATACATTCACCAAACTCACCAACTTTATGACATTTATTGCTTGATTTAATTTGAATATAAGTTTCCCCCACAAAAAAATTCATTTGTTGGGTCAAAGCTAAAATTTGATACCAGCAAATTAGCGCCGTATATGGGAATCTTACAAAGAAAATTAAGCTTAAAAGCACTAGTGAATCAAAGATGAGCCAAAGACAGTCTAAAAGCTATAATGTTGAAATCCCCACTGGGTTTGGAAGAAGGTAGAGAAGCATAGCCGAAGCATGGCCTTTGTGTCCTGCTCTTGAGTCTGAAACTGAAGCCTTGAGGAGGCAGGTAGAAGGTCTCACCCAAGAAGTTAGGCGATTGCATGAGCAACAGAATCCACCACCTCCTTCATGCTACATGAGTGAATCCTCACAAGAAGACTCTTCCTAACAAGTTGAATATCGAGAGGCCCCCTCCATGAGCTAACCCCCCAAGAAACACGTAAGAAGGAGACTACTAAGTTTCACTCCTTTGATGGCTCAGGGATCAGAACAGTCCAAAGGGAAAAAGGCTTATTTACGTGGAGCAGAAACACTCCAAAGGGAAAAAAGCTGATGAATGTTGGGGAGACCTTCTACTTTTGTTCTATTTACTATCCAAATAAAGCTCCTCCAAATTTGGACCTATAGTGGTGAAATGGACCTAATTGTTCGTCTGCACAGATATGAACTATGGAAGGAACTCTAGAATGCAACAAGACTGGTGATGTGCAAAGCCTTTGCACTCACGTTAAAGGGTAATGCCCGGACCTGGTACGACAACTTAGTGCCAGGTTCCATACATAGTTGGAAGCAGCTCTTTTTAGAGTTTGCCACACAGTTCATGTGGTCAAAGGCCAGCACAGTCCCTAAAGAAATGTCAAGGGTAGTCATACAAGGGAAGTCAGAGTCATTGAAGAGCTACTTAGACCACTTCAAGAAGCAGGTCATGATGATGGAAAAGGTAGCTAATGAGTCTTTCTTAATTTCTATAAAATCAGGCCTATGCAAAGAGACTCACTTTTGGTGGGCTATGAATGAAGATCCGTGGCACACCTATAAAGAGCTCCTGAGGAGAACAGAGAAATACATTAGTACTGAAAAGGCTATTGAAGGAGGTCCCAAATTTGAACGGCCTATAAAGATGAGAGGAAAGATCAAAAGGGTGGGAAGGCCCAATGAAAGAATGAGGGATCATCCATCTCTTCAAAACCGTTCACTAGGCTCAACGCCTTCGTTGAGTACATTTACAATCTTCAGAAAAATGACCCAATATTGTCAAAGGCTAAACCCATCAAAAAGCCTTTAAAGAATGTTGATAAGTTGTAATACTGCAGATATCATAAAGTAGTAAGGCATGATACAGATGAATGCCTGAACCTCAGTAGGGCATGATACAGATGAATGCCAGAACCTTAGATAGGAAATCGAGAAGCTCATCGAGAGCAGATACTTTGGAGAATACATAGCTAATCGGCAAGGGCAGGAGAGAATAGCTCATCCCCAAGCAAACTTCAATGCCCGAGCTCCACAGAACTGACCTCCAACTGACATTTGCGTATTTGTTAGCAGAAATTAGGGCATGGAGGATTCTAAGTGACAAAAGTGAGGTCTCATCAAGGAAGCCCATAATTGCTACCAGTTGTTCACAGTAAGAGCCCCTACCACTCAAACGAGCTTTTTCACTTTCTATGGCAAAAATGCATATGGCACTCCGCATCTCCATAGAGATGCCCTTGTCATAACCATGCCAGTTTTAGGAATTAAAATCCATAAGACCTTGGTGGATAATGGCAGCTCCGTAAACATAATCTATTGGAAGACCTCCAAATAGATGAATATTGACCCAAACAATCTAAAGCCATGTGGTACTAGTCTCCAAGGGTACACAGGTGATTTTGTTGAACCTAAGGGTCCTATCACACTGCTTGCTGAATTCAGAGAGGAACTATGACGAAGAAGAATTATAGAAGATTTTTTGGTGGTTGACGCCCCATCAAACCAACAAATGCCATCCTAGGTAGGTCTATTCTTTATGAGCTTAGGGTTGCAACCTCCGTTTTCCACTATGTTATGAAGTTCCTGACTGAGTATGGGACAACTGTCGTGTGAGGATGCCAGCAAACAGCTAGAGAGTGCAACTTGGATTATGCTACAATGACCTCGCCTGTCCTAGAGGCCTGCACACTTGACCCAGGGACTGATAAGCCAGAGGCACAAGCTCGTCCCAAGGACAAGCTTCACACCGTGAACCTAAATTGTTCCATGAGGGAAATGAAGCTGAAAATTGGAGCTGAACTCAAAGAGCCAATGTGGGCATAGCTCATTCAATTTTTTAAAAAAAACCTGGATGTCTTTGCACAAGCTCGTCCCAGGGACAAGCTCCACCACTGTGAACCTAAATAGTTCCCTGAGGGAAATGAAGCAAAAAATTGGAGCTGAATTCAAAGAGCCAATGCAGGCATAACTCATTCAATTTTTTCAAAAAAAACCTGGATGTCTTCGCACAAGCTCATCCCAGGTACAAGCTCAACATTGTGAACCTAAGCAGTTTCATGAGGGAAATGAAGTTGAAAATTGGAGCTAAACTCAAAAAGCCAATGCGGGCATAACTCATTCAATTTTTAAAAAAAAACCTGGATGTCTTCGCATGGGCTCGTAAAGATATGGAGGGAAATGACCCCAACCACACCTGTCAGAAGCTCAATATTGATCCCAGTGCTAGAGGTGCAAGCATAAGAGGTGACCTCTTAAAAATGAAAGATATGAAGCATTGGCCAAGGAAGTCGATAAGCTCTTAGGAAATAGATTTATCATGGAAGCTCTATTCCCCCAGTGGGCTGCTAACCCAGTACTTGTCAAGAAGAGCAATGGGACATGGTGGATATACATCTCTTTTATAGACATAAATATAGCTTGTCTAAAGAATAGCTTTCCTTTGCTAATGATTGACCAAATGGTGGATTCAACAGTAGGCCATGAACTCAGTTTCATGGATGCTTACTCAGGATACCATCAGATCTCTATATACCCTGACCATGAGAAGCATACCTAATTCATAACTAATAAGAGCTCTATTGCTACAGAATGATGCCTTATGAGCTAAAGAATGCAGGAGTTACCTATCAACGCCTTGTGAATGCCATGTTTTAAGATTAGGTTGGCAAAACTATGGAGATCTATTTTGATGACATGCTCGTCAAAAGCTTACAAGTTAGGAAGCACATCAAAGACCTTGGAAGAATATTCCAGGTACTCAAGAGCGACAAGATGAAACTAAATCTAAAGAAATGTTCTTTTGGTATAGCTTCAGGTAAGTTTCTCAGATACATGGTCAATTAGCAGGGAATCGAGGCCAACCCAGAGAAAATTAAAGCTGTCTTGAATCTAGAGCCCCCAAGGTCAGTGAAAAAGGTCTAATGTTTGACAGGAAGAATTGTTGAACTTAATTGTTTCATCTTTTGATCATCTGACAAGTGCAAGCACTTCTTCAATGCCATTAAGAAATCCAAGGAGTTTGAGTGGACGAAGGACTACCAAGTTGCATTTGAAGAGCTGAAGAAGCATCTCTCATCTCTCCTAGTGTTGTCAAAACCACGTCATGGACAAATTCCTTATCCTTAGTTGTTTCAGAATAATCTATCAGCGTGGTTTCACTTAGGACAGAGAGAGCTGGGTTTACTACATCAGCCATGCATGTATGATGTGGAGCTCAGGTATCTGCCTATAGGAAGCTAGCTTATGCCTTAGTGGTCGTAACAAAGAAACTCCATCGCTACTTTCTTGACCACACCATCAAGATCTTAACCAAAGCATCTCTATGATAGGTACTCCGAAAGCCAAACCTGTCAAGGTGGTTGATCAAGTGGTTAGTAAAATTGATTTAGTACGACCTCTGCTATAAGTGGAAGACAACAATTAAAGGACAAGCTCTGGCCAATTTCATAGCAGAGCTCATACTATCTGTGTTAGATCATGAAAGCTAAGAACTCCATGCCTGGGAGCTATTTGTTGATGGATCTTCTATTTTGCATGCCTCATGAGCAGGAGTCAAACTGGTCATCCTATTAGGCTAGTACCATTGCCAGGCAGTTAGGTTTAGATTTCCAACAAAGAATAATGGCAAAATACGAAGCTTCTTGGCGGGAATAAACATGGTTGGATCTTTAGGAATTAAAAATCTAGTTATCAAAAGTGATTCGCAGCTCGTTGTAAACTAGACTACCGGGGCATACGAGGTCAAAGGAGAAAAGCTCTTCCAGTATCAAAATAATATAGCAAAAGAGCTAAAAGAATTTGAATGGTATGAAATTTTACGAGTTCCGAGAACTGAAAATAGCCACGCCGATGCACTGGCCAAACTTGCTACAAGTAAAGGGCCGAAGAGCTTTGCTGCCTATGCATTGGTGAGTTCTTCACCTCATCGATTGATAAGACAGGTGTGGTAGCCATGGAGATCGACTAAACAAGCAACTGAATGGATCCTATCATCCAGTTCTTAAAGGAGGAAGTAGCCTTCCAAGAGTGAAGGCCAACAAACTCAAATACTGAGTTGCTAGATTCTCTTTGTTAGATAGAAACTTGTATAAGCTGAGCTTCACCAGATATCTATTGAGGTGCCTTACCCTAGGAGAAGCACAGGCTATGCTAGAAGAAGTCCACATTGGAGTATATGACAATAACTCTAGTGGACAGTCTCCAGCTTACAAGATTTTGAGGCAAGGGTACTTTTGGCCTAGAATCAAAAAGGATGCATTTGACTTCACAAAGGCATGTGACAAGTGCTAAAGGTTGCCCCACTCATTTGAAGCCCTTCAGAGGAGTTGACCTCAGTAATCTGACCTTGGTCATTTGTCAAATGGGGAGTTGATCTTATTGGTGTTTTTCCCAAGAGGAAAAGGGGTACTCAAGATGCAATCGTACCTATGGATTACCACGAGGTGGATGGAAACTGAGCCTCCGGCCACCATAACAGAGTAGAAGACAATGAGCTTCATCTAGAGGTCAATCATTTACAGATTTGGAGTGCCTTATGCCATAGTCACATGTAACAAAAAATAGTTTGATAATTTCAGGTTTAAAACTTTTTTTGAAGAAAGGGGAATTAAGAATCTCTACTCCACTCTTCATCTTCGACAAGCTAACAGGAAGGTCGAGGCCATTAGATATGTAATCAAGCATACTCAAAAGAGAAGACTCGAAGCTCTAAAAGGTAACTGCGTTGAAGAGCTACGTGTGGTCCTCTGGTCATATCGAATGACCTACAGGACTACAACAAGCGAGACTCCTTTCTTCCTTACCTTCGAGACTGAGGTTATGATTCTGGTAGAGCTAGAGTTTCCCACTTCAATAGATCTGTATTTCAATGCAGCAAAAGAATGATGAGCTCCTTAGAAATGAGCACTGCCTCTTGGCTAAAAGAGAGAAATTGCTGAGGTAAAAAACGCTGCATAAAAGTAAAAATGTGCCCGGTTTTATAACACAAAGGTCATGACACGTAGATTCGAAGTAGGAGATCTTCGTCCTTTGTAAGGTATTCCTCTCAACATGAGAAGCGGTCTCAAGGACTTTGGGACTTACTTGGGAAGGACCTTATAGGGTCAGAAGAGTCCCTTCCAACAAGGCTTATAAGCTTGAGAATATGGAGGGAGAGCTCATGCACCCTTAGAATGCAAAGCATCTAAGGAGGTATTATCAATGAAGGAAACATTCCGGGTTTTTGTATCAAGTACTAGGTCATCAAACACAAAGCAACAAGTGGAGCTAAGAACCCAAGTGAGCTTGAACCCCCATGTCAATGTAGAATGACCTGAAAGTGTTAACGTATCATCAATAAAGTATTTTTCGTATTTTGTCTAATTACAGTTTAACCTACGAGCTGAGTACGATTGCACAAGTTTACTATTAAAAAAATTAGCAAAGTTAGACATAAACAGACCACATCTAGAACGAGCTTCTAGCTAGCATCCTAACACTCATTTAGACTTTCCACAAATATCCAAGCTTCTGCAAAAGTGAGCCATTAATGCACGCTCAGTCTTAAAGTCGTTAGTTCACAATTATGGTGTGCTATCTCGTTAATCTATTAAAAACAATTCTTATGAGCCCACCATGTCACTTCATGTGTAAACACTGAGCTTATATTTAAATTAGCTATGGCAACAACGAGAATAACCAATACATTACACACGCTGATACTTGGAAAATAAAAAAACCTTTTTCATTCATTGAAATTAAGAATTACAAAAGGAGTTGCAGGGGAGGGGAATTACAATGGTCTAATTCTCATTATTTGGGTGACTCCTTCTCTTTGTCGGAGCTCTCGATGCCACAGTCGCACTTGATTTTATGACTTGCTCCTCGACAAAAGCTAAATCATATTCAGGGTGAGTATTCTTGACCTTTGCCATAATATCTCTAGTGGTCTCAAGATAGAACTCGTCAATGCTGCTTTTATTTGCTTCTAAGCTTTTGTGCTTCTCAGGTTGACCCTTCTGTTTGAGCTCCTTCTGCAGTTGCTCTAGCTTTGATTGCTCAGTGGCAAGGGAGGTCTCTAGCTCCTCATTCTTCTTCCTAAGGGCTTCGAGCTCTACCCTTAGATGGTTGGCTTTGTCCCGAGAGATAAGAGTTTTTGCTCTTTTTCCTATAGAGAACCTTCACTGTCTTCTTTGGCCTTTAGCACCTTACTAGACTCCTCACTGAACTTGTTGTTCTCGTCCAGCATCTTGTGTACTCGGCCATTGCATGCTAATTGAGCACAGCTGAGGTAAAGGAAGAGGCATATAGTATCAGCAAGGCTTGAGGCAGACCTCAAAAGTCAGCCTCTGTGGGTTTTTTCGCTTAGTTATAGCCCAATAGGGCCTTGGTTTTCTTGCCATTTGACCTCTCCAGCCAACCTCAGTGGCCAGAGTGGAAGGGTACATCAAAATCCTCTATGATCAGGTCTAAGGGCCTTTCTCTTAGTACAGCACTCTTTCTCGATGATGCCAGGGCCAAGAAAGGGTACAGTAACTTGAGGAGAGTGGGATTGCAAGCTAAAGCGAGCCACTTATGTGGGGGCTCTGAGATGATGCGTCCAGTAGTTGGTAGCACTTTCTTTCCTACTACCTTGAGCTTCCTTCTACGTAGATCCTAAGCCATTTGAGATGCATCCTCATCCTTTTCTTTTTAGATTCGTGAACAACCCATTTCTAACCTTTTGATTCTACTTTTACCCTGAAAAGAAAAACCAAAGTGTCAGTACACTATTAGAATGATAAAAGTCGAGGTTGCTACAATAGAAGAAACTTACAGTTGTTGGGGTCATTGCGGATATGTTCAGTCCTCGGGATAGAAAGGTTTGTCTTTATCAATAAATCCTCATCGGTGAGGTTTCTAATGTGCCTGTTCTAATCCCTGATCAAGATAACCTTGTCAATCTGAAATTTGAAGGTTGCGAATAGCAACTGTCCTCGATCAACACCTGACACAAAAGAGGAAAAGATTAAATATTAGACCTAACAACTCAGCTCAAAACGGACTGGAATGACACTTACTCGGCTTCTTGTATGTCGTGTGGACCCAGGTGTCTTTATCCCGAGGAGCTTGTGGGTTCATTCAGTCACTGCCTATCCAAAACCATTTCACTTTCCATCCAGAGACTGATTCTAGGACACCTTTAATCAAGCTGCCGCATACATCTTGACATCCCGCCTTAGGATGAGTAGTACCGGCCCTTGCTTCCTATGTAGTTCTTCAAGAGGTAATAAGAGTTGAAGTCCTCAAGAGGGGGAAGCCAAACCTTTTGTCTTGCCAAAGGGCGAGGACCCAATTATTAACCTCTACCCATTAAGGGCAATTTGGGACGGCACAATCCCCCAATACCTGAGTATCCTAGTCATAGGTTGTCGAAGGGGCACTTTGAATCCTGACGCAAACATTTTTGAGCTAATAGTGACATAGCCCTTAGGGGGCAGTGAGCTTGTTCCCCTTCACCACCCACATGGTGACCCACTCTGGCACACGATGCTTCTATCTAATCACATAGAGCTCCGCCTTCTTGACTTGAGAAGGGAAATGTTTGTAGGTCCAGTGGACATCCATTCCCCCAGCTACCACTGGAGCACGCACATCCATACAAACGTGGACCTCATAGTGTAACCCATCCTGGCCATAGAGACTCCAACTAATAAGATGGTAGCTGATACAAGATGGTATTAATAAATGAACAACTGTGATCATTAACGACTATAATTATTCGAACACTGTCAATCAGACAAACGACCACTAGATGATCATACATACGAACACTAGACTAACACTTAACGAACGAGCATTACTGGTGTCACGGTTATCTTCGATCACAAATGATAACTACCCATAAATGCTATAACTACCCACTAATCAACCATTTCTATAAGGGTTTGAAATCCTTTACTTTGGGGATCCTCGAGGAGAGATGGCTTAAATCACATCAACACTGGATGCCGAAACCATTTTGTTATCAAAATGGCACCGCCTGTGGGAATTGATTTCAAAAAGTCATGTTAAGAAGCTGTTAATGTTCAGTTATTTTCTCCTATTTTTACATTAGTTTCATGTTAATTATTTTTGGATTCTACTTTCTAGGTTCATTCTTCCATTGAATTGGTTATCTCATTAGGGTGATTTTTTCTAATCATTAAATAACCAAGTGATACAACATGAACTACAATCTTATAATTCAGTAACTAGAAATTTGTTTGTGCACATCTCGATGGCCGAGGATAAGGAAATTTAATCCAAAAACTGGCAACCAACCTTTATTGTTTTGATCTCTTGGCAGTTTTCCCCAGCCTTAATTGTTTTGAGGCAGTTATCTTTTGTGCGATTGAAGCTACTAGTTGTTGAGCCTTTTATTTAATTGATAAGTTTCTACATCAAGTTATGGATCAAGTATAACATTTATAAATTAATTTATGATAATATATTTCAATCAACATTATTAATTCAAACTTTGACCAAGTTTCCGGCATCCGAGTTTAAGTTATTAAGTGGATGATTTTTACTAATCTTATAATCTTATCAAGTTAACAAGTTATGATGACTGTAGACATATAGACTCCCAAAGGTTGGGTGTTCAAGACAAAATGGCTAGACACAATTTAGGAGAATGGTTGACTAAAAGTATTATATGGTTCTAAGCAAATTCACGGAAGGAATTTTCCCAATTGTTGAGGTGGCGATGGACAAGCCTTGCACATTCTATAATGCGAACAATGAAGATGAAGATGAACATTAGTGCACAACAAATAGAAAAATCTTTATGATATGATATATTCCAAGGATTATTTGAGAAACTGGATATAACCAATGACGATGAAGATTAACAATGAAGATGAACATTGATACGCAACCAATAAGGAAATCGTTATAGTCTAATACATCTCTTTTGTGATACAATCGTTTTAATGATCACATTTGAACAACTTCAATGACGATTAGATAAGATCATGAAGGTCGTCTTGGATGTTTTCATTAGGTGATCAAAATAATTTAATTCGCCCTACTATCAAATCTTGTTTGACTATAAAGACTTCAAGGTCAATGCTTTAGAATTTTTTGGTATGTGGCTTAAGTTATTGATGGGACTTAATTCCTATGATATGATGTGCATAAAAGCTTGAACTTTATGAAAGAAGTGAATTGTCATGGGTAAGATACGAGAAGAAGCCATGTTGATATGACGTACCATGATCACTATGACTTTCACCAAATATGATGATGGTTGAGTTATGACCATCTTTACGATGACAATGGAACCTACAAATATAATGGCAATTGAGTTATGATCTCAGTTGAACTTTATAACATAGACTATGATCATCAATTATAATGATAATTGAATTTTACAATCATGTGATCGAAATTCCACCTTACGATCTCAAAGGGGTTTGCATCTAGCAAATAAATCCCCACCTTAAATTCATAAGGGGTTCATGTCTAGCGAATAAATCCCCATCTTAAGATCATAAGGGTTCACGTCTAGTGAATAAATCCCCATATAAAGATCACAAGGGGTTCACCTCTAGCAAATAAATCCCCACATTACGATCCCAAGGGGTTCGCATCTAGCGAATAATTCCCCACATTACGATCTCAAGGGGTTTGCATCTAGTGAATAAATCCCCACATTACAATCTCAAGGGGTTCACCTCTAGTGAATAAATCCCCATGTTATGATCAAAGTGTTTGCGTCTAGAGAATAAATCCCCACATTACGATCTCAAGGGGTTCACGTCTAGAGAATAAATCGCCACATTATGATCTTAAGGGTTCTGCGTCTAGCAAATAAATTCTCACATTACGATCTCTAAATCCCTACCTTAAGATCACAACGTGTTTGCATCTAGCGAATAAATCTCCAACTTCTGATCTCAAGGACTAAATTGCGCTTAGCAAATGCATCTCCAACCTATGATCATAAAGAACTCAGGGTAAAGCCTTGAGTAAAACTTCAATATATGATCATAAAAATGATCATAGAAAAATAGTAAATAATCTTGTATAAGATGATCAATAAACAATAGTCATTATGTCAAAAAAATTTTAGACATGTCATTGACTCAGAATGCACAAAGGCCTTTTATCACACTTTGTTATCTCCTAACCTATAATCATGATGTCATCATTCACTTCACAGCAATCCAAATTCTATTAATAAAGGCATTATTATGCATGAGTTCTCTCAAGCTGGTTAACTCACATTCAATGACTTAGTCAAACACAAATTTTGACTCCTTTGAATGGGACTAATGATACTAGATGGTACTAACAAATGAACAACTATGATCGTTAATGACTATGATCAGTCGAACACTGTCAATCAGACAAACGATCACTAGATGATCATATATACGAGCACTCGACCAACACTTAATGAACGAGCATTATTGGTGTGACGGCTATCTTTGATCACCAATGATAACTACCCATAATCACTAATAATAACTACCCACTAATCAACCACTTATGTGAGGGTTAAATCCTTTACTTGGGGGGATCTTGGAAGAGAGATGGCCTAAATCACATCAACAGCGGCTGCCAGACCCATTTCGGTATCAGCAGCCAAGGGCGTCTGTTCACCATTCTCTCCCTGATCGTCCTCTGTGACCTCCTTTTCCTCCTGTTCCTCCTCACTCGTCTACTGCACTGGACATTCTACCCTTTGGAAGTCATTCTCTCCTCTTCACTTGTCCATTGAACATTAACTGCCATTCTGTTCCCCCCAACTAACCTCAATTCGAGATCCCTCACTTCTTTGAATTCTCAAATACCTTAGCAGCCTCGGCAAAGCACAATTAAAACCCAAAGAGAGGTAAAAAGTAAAAATTTCCAAAGAGAGGAAGAAAATTTTTACTTGTTTTGAAAAACCTTTGAGGTCGAAAAGGAATCTAAAGAAATTGGGACTTCTAAAAAAGTTTTAGATGATTGTAGACGAGAATTGATGAAGAAAGTAAAGGTAAAGTTGAGAGAGGCAGCGGGTGGGTAATTTATAAGAGAAAGAGAGAGAGAGGAAGAGGCCAAACACCTCGGTAAATTAAGAGACGTCAATCATTAACGCCTTCTACTCCCAAGACACGCCAGACAGTTTTGTGGCTGCCATGTGGCAAAGGGTTTCAAAAAGCAGGAGTTTCAAATTTTGAAAATACTAGCTAATGGCAGAAAATATTCTACGAGAGCTATTGGAGGACCTTTCAAGGTCACTACGCTTATGAGCTGTGGGCAACGCCCTTGAGAGGACATTTTGTCGTCATTAGGTTGGCAAGTCAACGACTTTTATTGTCGGTCCCAAATGGCACACATGCACAGGCAACCTAGAGACCTAATGCAAATGGACCCAACTACGGATCCACCTTGTCCACCTCATGAGGTCACTAGTTCTTGGCTCAATGACCTACCCATACTATCTTCTAGGCACACACTAGAAGGCAACTTGCATGCCTTATCTCTTAACGCTGAAAGTACAATTGCATTGAATGTAAAGTTAGTCTTTGTCCTTTGTATGACATCACCTAGCTCGCCATTAGTCAACAAAGCTGGATCCTGACACCAGCTAATTGTACTTGCAAGGCCTCTTATTGGTCGGGCGTTAAATGCGTGTAATCATTACTTGTAAAATAAAATGCTATAAATAGGAAGAGATGCATAAAAGACATTAATTCCCCTCACTCTCAACATATCTTTTCCTTCTTTATATTCTCCTCATTGATTCACAAAATTCATATTTATTGCTTGAGTTAATTTGAATATAAGTTTCCCGTGTAAACAAATTCTTTTGCTGGGTGCAAAAGCTATCCCCAAGAAGGGCACCAAAAACTTGTTTACAGATATATATATATATGTCTGCATGTACACGGGTTGTGACAAGTAATAAGGTGGATTTTGAGTCCCGTTGTCATCCCACAAGGAAAGTTTTAAACACCAAAAAATCAATTCACGCTCTAGTTGAAATGATCGAAATCTTGGCTTGTTTTAAGTTCAAATAATTAAATAAATAAAAGTGAAAACTAGTAAAATAAGCAATTGAGAATGAGTGAGGTGATTTATTCGCATAATTAACGATCTAATTTCACATAATTAATTAACTACCCCGCTCGAAGCTAATTAATCATACTTAATTAGGCCCCTTTTCCTATCTCTATGTGCGTTTTCAATAAGTATATTAATAACAAGAAACTCATGTAAGTATCCCCGAAGTTCAATTTACGCTGCCGCACTAACCACATGCAAATCTCTTTGCCTTGCCTAAATTAATATCCTTTATTGCATATTCTACTTCATGCATTCCTCCCTCAACTTCAGCAAAAACCAATAAACATCCACAAATCCACGCACCAAATAAGTGAAAGTTATGCAACTCTAATGATGAAAACTTAACTTGGGACTAAGCTTTAAGCGTTGAATCAACAAACAAACAATTAGGGTTCACAAAAGGGCTACATTGCTCGTCCGAAGAAAAAGAATTAGTTACTCATGATAAATATCAAATTCATAGAGAAAAATAGAGTAAAGTTGGAATTCATGACCATGTTTATTGAGAAACGTATAAACTCAAGAAATCCCGAACAATCTCTATGAACTAGAACCAAATAATGTAATTTGATTATATCTAATTGCAAACTAGGCTAGCCTATTTATAAGAACCTTACAAGCCTTAAAAAGAGGTTAAAAATCATGGCAAAAGCCTATAAAAATAAGAATTTGAATTAAATAAGGAAAATTGGAAAATTTAGCAACGTAACTATGCGGCTGTCAATGATGTTTCCTACGGCTACATATCGTATTTTGTTGCGTCCTCCAATTGAACCCTACGCCCACATTGTAGTAAAAATGTTGTGGTAACCTTTGTTTCTCTCAGCCGCATTGTGAAGACGTGAAAATTTTGCTTTCTGAAGTGCCTTATCCCAAGGCCGCAAGCCTTGCCTTTCGCTACCACATGGTGTACAGCCTGCGGGTCAATTCTCTGATCTACTGCCCTGTTGACGCGACAAGCTGAGCTTGCGGCAGCATAATTGTTTGCATTTTATTTTTCCTTCGTTTTGGTTCTCCAAGTTCTTCTTTATTCTCTCTTGGGCCCTGTATTCCAAACCCTTGCAACATTGGTCCAAGCTACTTAAAATCCTTGCTTACTTGACCCAATTCCACCAAAACTCATCTTCTACACCTTGTAACCTAGAAAGTGATGAATAAGTATATAAACACACACTTTTCACTAAAAATTTAAGCACTAATACACAAATAGCCCAGGGTATTTTGCTAATGGCTAGAAGGACAATGAAATGATTCGCGGCCTTGGATATGTTTTCAGGCCATTCAAAGTATAAGACACTTTACTATCCATAGAATAATTTATTTAAAGATATGACCCAGTTCTTTCCTTGAAAGACACAAGTAAATATCTCCAGTTACTTTATTAATGGCTAGAAAAGTGCAATGGAATGATTAGCAAAGTTAGATATGCTTTCATGCTAGTGGATGTACAAGATCCATAACTATCCACAGAATGATTCGTTAAAAGATTTATCACCTCATTCTATCTTTAAAGGACAGAGAAATAGCCTTGGGTATTTTTCTAATGGCAAGAAGAAATGATTTGCAGCTTTAGATATGATTTTGTGCAATTCAAAGTACAAGATATTTAATTATCCTTGGAATGATTCGTGTAAAGACATATGGCCTTGATCTTTCTTTAAAAGGACAAGTAAAAAGCTCCAGGCATTTTTCTAGTGGCTGGAAGAGTATAACAAAATGATTTACGGCTTTAGATATGTTTACATGCTATTCAAAGTACAAGACAAAACTATCCATGTTATGATTCATTTAAAGAGATATGCCCCGTTTATTTTCAAAGGACAAGGAAATAGCCTAGAATATTTTTCTAATGGCTAGAAGAATAGAACGGAATGATTTCTGACCTCAAATAATGCTATTCGAAGTACAAGATGTGTAAATATCTACAGAATTATTTGTTAAAAGAGACATGGCCACATTTTATCTTTAAAGGACAAAGAAATAGCCTTGGGCAATTTTCTAGTTGGTAGAAGAGCACAACAGAATGATTCATAGCCTTAGATATGTTTTCATGCTATTTGAAGTACAAAGCACTTAACTTTCTACATTTATTTAAACAAATCATTCTTTGGATAGTTAAGCGTCTTTTCTTTGGATAGCATGAAAATATATCTTAGGTAGTTGTAACGACTCACTCCACTTTGGCATGATATTGTCCGCTTTGGACATAGCCTGTACGATTTTGCTTTTGGACTTCCACCCAAAAGACCTCATGTCAGATAGAGTGGTCTCTTTTTTTTTTTATCCAAGCGATGTGAGATTGAAACTGTCACAATCACCCCACCTAAAGGGGCCCAACGTCGTTATAGGCCACACTTCCTGTTGCACTCTGCTCTAATACTATCTATAACTACCCGCTCTACTTTGACATGATATTGTCTGCTTTTAGGCCTATGTTTGTCCGCTTAAGGCCTAGCCCACATGGTTTTACTCTTAGGCTCTCACCCAAGGGGCCTCATGTCAGATGGAGTAGTCTCTTCGCTTAAAAACTAGTCTCCTTTTATTCTCTCAAGTGATGTAGGATTGAGGCCGTCACAATCACCCCATCTAAGGGGGCCCAACATCCTCGTTCGCCACACTTCTAGTTTGGCTTTTCTTTGATACCATCTGTGATGACCCGCTCCACTTTGACATGATAATGTCCATTATGGGCCTCAGCCATACAGCTTTGCTCTTGGGTTCTAACTCAAAAGGCTTCATATCAGATGGAGTAGGTCTCTTAGCTTGTAAACTGATCTTCTTTTCTTTACCCAAGCGATGTGGGATTGAGACTATCACAATCACCCTACCTAAAATGTCCCAACATCCTCATTGGCCACACTTCTATTTGGGCTCTGCTCTAATGCCATCTGTAATGACTTTTTCCACTTTGACATGATATTGTCTGTTTTGGGTCAAGCACGTACGGTTTCTCTTGGGCCCTCACCCAAAAGGCCTTATGTCAGATGGAGTGGGTCTCTTATCATATAAATTGGTCTCCTCTTCTTCACCCAAGCCATGCAGGATTGAGGCTGTCATAATACCATCTGTAACGACCCACTCCACTTTGACATGATATTGTCCGTTTTGGGCCAACTTTCTCACCCAAAAGGCCGCATGTCAGATGGAGTGGGTCTCTTAGCATATAAACTGGTCTAACTTTCTCTAATCAAGCGATGTAGGATTAAGGCTGTCACAATCACCCCACCTAAGGAAGCCCAACGTCCTTGTTGGCCACACTTCTGGTTGGGCACTTCTCTGATACCATCTATATCAACCTAGTCCACTTTGACATAATATTGTTCTACTCTTGGGCTCTTACCCAAAAGGCCTCATGTCAGTTGGAGTACATCTACTAACTTCTAAATTGGTCTCACTTTTTCTACCCAAGTGATGTGGGATGAGGCTGTTACAATCACCCTACTTAAAAGGGCTCAATGTCCTCGTTGGCCATCTATAATAGCCCCCTTCACTTTGACATGATATTGTCTGCTTCACGACGCTCTTCCGATCTTTGCTCTTGGGTTCTCATCCAAAGGGCCTCGCGTCAGATAGAGTGGGTCATTTAACTTATAAACTGGTCTCTTCTTCTTTATTCAAGCGATGTGAGATTCAAGGCTGTCACAATCACCCCAGCTAAAAGGGCCCAACGTCCTTGTTCGCCACACTTTTGGTCGGGTTCTGCTCGTATGGAATGGGTCTCTTGGCTTATAAACTGGTCTTCTTTCTCCACCCAGGCGATATGGGATGAGGCTATCACAATCACCCCATCTACAAGGGCCCAATTTCCTCATTCTCCATACTTTTGGTTGGGCTTCTCTATGATATCATCTGTGACTAACCATTGACATTATATTGTCTATTTTGGGCCTAACTCGCACAGTTTTGCTCTTAGGCATCTACCAAAAAGACCTCATATCAGTTGAAGTGAGTCTCTTAACTTATAAATAGGTCTTTCTCTGTTTACCTACTCCACTTTGATATAATATTATCCGTACAAGACTTACTGCTAGGAAAACCACAACCTTTGATCGTGTAGTGCGAGGATGGGTACGACAGTACGAATAGTACGTTTGGAACCTAAGGCATAATGTGGTTCAACATATTGGAGAGGTTTATCATCTATGGTCAAGGGTTTATGAGGTGCACCCCCACCTGGCAGATGGAATCACTGCCACCTTACGCCTCATCAACTCATTGCTTGACAGCTTGCAAGTGACGGTTGGGGCAATTTACTGGGGTTACTGTGATAGCCTCAATCCCACATTGCTTGGGTAGAGAAAGTGAGACCAGTTTATAAGTTAAGAGGCTTACTCTAACTAACATAAGGCCTTTTTGGTGAGAGCCCAAGAGTAAAACTGTATGGGCTAGGCCTAAGACGGATAATATTATGTCAAAGTAGAGCGGGTTATTACAGATAGTATCAAAGCCATGTTTCGATCCTGGATCCTATGGGTTATGGGCCCACAAGTTTTCTTAAGGGGGTGACTGATCCACTTGGACATGATATTGTCTCTAACACCATCAGTAATGACCCGCTCCACTTTGACATGATATTGTCCACTTTAGGCCCAGCTTGCATTTGCTCTTGCATTCTCATCCAAGAGGCCTCATGTCCAGTAGAGTGGGTCTCTTAGCTTATAAACTAGTCTCTCTTTCTCTACCTAAGTGATGTGGGATTGAGGCTATCACGATATGGCCAACAAGGACGCTGGGCCTCTTTAAGTGGGGTGATTGTGACAGCCTCAAATCCACTTCTCTTGGGTAGAGAAAGAGAGAGCAGTTTATAAGCTAAGAGACCTACTCCAACTTGCATAAGGCCTATTGGGTGAGAACCCAAGAGCAAAACTGTGCGGGCTAGGCCCAAAGCGGACAATATCATGTTGAAGAGGAGTGAGTTATTATAGATGACACAAAATAATTTAGGGTTGGCAGCCAGAGCCCAATCTTATACTTAGTAGACTGGGTCCTATATTTACTAGATAAAGGGTCAGTCTGGGAGGAAGTGGCCTTGTGACTCTAGGTCGGCCTGTAGTCCAGTTCAACAAGGAACCCATGTTCGATTTAAAATGAAATCTGAAATTCCTATTTTACAAAATTAGATCACCCTATAAGTTGATGAATCGTTGACTAAAAGACCATACTGGGCCATTTGAGAATAGAAAATTTTTTCAGCTAACCATCATCTTTTTCCATCCTTCTTTTGCTATGCCATAGAAGCCGAATTGGTGTACTTGCACACAAGTGCCTTATGCTTGTGATATATACATGATAAAAAATGAATTTGTTTTATAGGCAACTGCTAGGCCGCCAATATGAGGCCTTTTGGGTGAGAGTCCAAGACCAAGACCATGCTGGCTAGGCCCAAAACAGACAATATTATGTCAAAGTAGAGCAGTTCGTTACAAATGGTATTAGAGCAGAGCCTAACTGGAAGTGCGGCCAACGAGAACATTGGGCCCCCTTAGGTGGGGTGATTGTGACAGTCTCAATCCCACATTGATTGAGTAAAGAAAGGGATACCAACTTATAAGCTAAGAGACCTGCTCCATTTGACATGAGGCTTTTTGGGTGACAGCCCAAGAGCAAAACCTTACGGGCTAGTCCTAAAGCGTACAATATCTAATTTTTTGTACATAAATTCACTGCCACACAGACCATAACAGTCTCAAATATTTCTTAACCCAGAAGAAATTAAACATGAGACAAAGACGATGGTTGGAATTGGTGAAAGACTATGATTGCACAATTTATTACCATTCGGGTAAAGCCAACGTGGTTATTGATGCTCTTAGCTGTAAGAGTAATGGTCAGTTAGCCGCCCTTACTTGTAAGGACCAGCTGATTAAGGATTTTGCCAACATGAAGATTGAGGTTGTCGCCCATCTTCATACCATGTCAATTTTGGCAGCATTAGTAGCTTAACCGTCTATCAGGGACAAAATAAGAGAAGCTCAAGCAAACAACGCTGACAAATTCCTATGTAAGATGCCCCAGGTAGCACTCCCTTTTATGAAAGAAGGCTCTGTGTAACTACAGATGAGGAATTGAGAAGGGAAATTTTAGAGGAAGCTCACTATACACCTTATATTGCACATCCAGGAGGTACAAAGACGTACCACGACCAGTAAAAGGTGTATTGGTGGAGAGATATGAAAAGATCAATTGGACAGTTTGTGGAGAGATGCATGTTCTGTCAGTAAGTGAAAGTAGAACATCAATTTCCATTCAAACTATTGAACGTGTTGGAAATTCATGAGTGGAAATGGGAGCACATAACTACGGATTTCATGGTTGGACTCCCCAGGTCACCTGAGGGACATTAGGTAGTTTGGGTAGATCGGAAGAGCGGTTGACAAAGTCCGCCCATTTTCTACTAGCCAAGATGACCTTTAGACTGCAACAGCTTACTCAAATATATGTGAAGAAGATTGTGAGATTATATAGAGTGCCAGTTTCAATAGTATCAGACAGGGATACCAGATTTACCTCTAAGTTTTGGCAAAGCTTATAGACAGCTACGGGAACCCAACTGAAATTTAGTATGGCTTATCATCCACAAATAGACGGTCAAACAGAATGTACCAATCAAGTTCTGGAAGATATGTTAAGGGCACATGTGCTAGATCTTGGTGGGGATTGGGAAAAGCACTTGCCATTGGTTGAATTTACCTACAATAACAGCTACCAGTCAACCATTGGTATGGTACGCTATGAAGCTCTCTATGGAAGAAAGTGAGACCAATTTATAAGTTAAAAAGTCCCACTCCAACTGACATCAGGTCTTTTGGGCAGAAGCACAAGAGCAAAACCGTGCAGGCTAAGCCCAAGGCAGACAATATCATGTCAAAGTGGATTGGGTCATTACAGATGGTATCAGAGAGGAGCCCATCGAAAGTGCCTAGCCCGCACAGTTTTGCTCTTAGGCTTCTACCCAAAAGGCTTTATGTCAATTGGAGTGGGTCTCTTAACTTATAAATTGGTCTCACTTTCTTCCATAGAGAGCTTCATAGCGTACCATACCAATGGTTGACTGGTAGCTGTTATTGTAGGTAAATTCAACCAATGGCAAGTGCTTTTCCCAGTCTCCACCAAGATCTAACACATATGCCCTTAACATATCCTCCAAAACTTGATTGGTACATTCTATTTGACCGTTTGTTTGTGGATGATAAGCCGTACTAAATTTTAGTCGGGTTCCCATAGCTGTCTGTAGACTTTGCCAAAACTTCGAGGTAAATCTGGTATCCCAGTCTGATACTATTGAAACTGGCACTCCATCTAATCTCACAATCTCTTTCACATATATTTGACCAAGGTCATCTTGACTGGTAGAAAATGGGTGGACTTTGTCAATTGATCAACAATTACCCAAACTGCCTGATGTCCCTTAGGTGACCTGGGGAGTCCAACCATGAAATCCATGGTTATGTGGTCCCATTTCCACTTTGGGATTTCCAATGAGTTCAACAGTCTAGACGGATGTTGATGTTCTGCTTTCACTTGCTGACAGATCATGCATCTCTCCACAAACTGTCCAATTGATCTTTTCATATTTCTCCACCAATACAGCTTTCGTAGGTTGCGGTATATCTTCATACCTCTTGGATGTGCAGTATAAGGTGTATAGTGAGCTTCTCTAAAATTTCCCTTCTCAATTCCTCATCTTTAGGCACGCAGAGTCTTTTTTCATACAAGAGAGTGAATCTGGGGAAACTTAAAAGCCTATAACGTCTCTCGAAAGAGCTCAGGCTCTCATCTTTTGTAGGAATTTGTCAGTGTCCTTTGCTTGTGCTTTCTCTTATTCTGTGCCTGATAGACGATTGAGCTACTAATGATGCCAAAATTGACGAGGAATGAAGATGGACGAGAACCTCAATCTTCATGCTGGCAAAATCCTTAAGCAAATGGTCCTGATAGGTAAGGGCAGCTAACTTCCAACTGAGAGCATCTGCAACCACATTGGCTTTGCCCGGCTGGTAATAGATTGTGCAATTGTAGTCTTTGACCAATTCCAACCCTCATCTCTATCTGATGTTTAATTCCTTCTAGGTAAAGAAATATTTGAGACTCTTAGGGTCTCTGTATATATGGCAATGAACTTATGCACAAAAATTTGATTTTTAAAATTTTCTTTTAATTCTTGAACTCTCCGCTGTCAGTCGTTCCTACCAGGGACTCCTATTGTAAATTTGATTAAATTCTATATTTATTTTGTGCTCCCCAATTTCTAAAGTATGTAAGTTGGTCCCTGAGTTTTCTTAAATAGTTTAGTTGGTCTATAAACTTTCTAAGCCTTGTCACTAGACCCAATAGCTTCCACAATATTTAATTTAATCCCCAGATCATTATGAATTTCTCAAATGAAGTCCTAGTAACTTACCTGAATTTATAATTTAGTCTTTATAAATTTAAAAAATAATAATTTAACCTATTAAAGTCTACAAATGTCAGCTATAGCTTTTCTAACTTTGTCAAGTTCAATGATGACTATATTAGATATGGTTTCATATATTTGATTAATTTTATGTATGAAAGTTTTGAAATGTTCAAAAAGTTCAAGCGGAGAACATAAAACTCATTTAGTCCAATTGGTGAGAACCAAAGAGCAAAACCTTGTGGACTTGGCCCAAAATGGAATATCATATCAATGTGGAGCGGGTCATTAGAGATGGTATCAGAGAAGAGCCCAAAGTAAACAATATCATGTTAAAATGGAGCGGGTCATTACATATGGTATCAGAATAGTGTTCAACCGGAAGCGTGGCCAACGAAGGCGTTGGCCCCTTTAGGTGGGGTAATTGTAACAGCTTCAATCCCACATCTCTTGGATAAAGAAAAGGAGTCTAGTTTATAAGATAAGAGACCCACTCCATCTGACATGAGGCCTTTTGGTGATAACTCAAGAGCAAACCGTATATGCTTGGCACAAAATAGACTATATCATGTCAAAGTGGAGTTGGTTCTTATAGAAAAATCTAATGTTATGCATGTCAGCATAGTCAAGTACAGTCAAAAGAGGGCTAATTTGGGGTGTTACTATCTCTTCCTTTCTCTAATGACCCACTCCACTTTGACATGATATTGTCTACTTTGAGCTCTGCTCTGATACCATCTGTATCGACCCGCTCTACTTTGACATCATATTGTCAATTTTGGGCCAAGCCCATGCAGTTTTACTCTTGGATTCTCACCCAAAAGACCTCATGTCAAATGGAGTGGGTCTCTTGGCTTATAAACTAGTCTTCTTTTCTTTACCCAAGCGATGTGGGATTGAGATTGTGATAGCCTCAATCTCACATCGCTTGGAAAAAGAAAAGGAAACCAGTTTATAAGCTAAGAGATCCACTCCATCTGACATGAGGCCTTTTAGGTGGAAGCCCAAGAGAAAAACCATGCGGCCTTGGCCCAAAGTAGATAATATCATGTTATAGATGGTATCAGAGCAAAGCCCAAGCCAACAAGGACGTTGGGCCTTTTTAGCTGGGGTATTTGTGATAGCATTAATCTTACATCGCTTGGGTAGAGAAAATGAGAGAGTTTATAAGCTACGAGACCTACTCCCTCTGATATAAGGCCTCTTGGGTGAGAAACCAAGAGCAAAACTGTGCGGGTTGGGCCAAAAGCGGACAATATCATGTAAAAGTGGAGCAGG
>CAVNYN010048198.1:1814-23175 GCA_963692815.1 Nyctanthes arbor-tristis
GTAATGGATTAGCTCAGGGTGGTTCAATACAATTTTGATCTCTCCTCAGTACACATGATGGAGGCCAGGACTAATGTTCGATAAAAATGATTTCCCACGCAGACGTACACGTGATAAGAGATCATTAGAAAATTCATATGTCACATCACAGATACGTCTGACAAAACAATCGTGCTAGACGTATGGCAGAAAATCAGGACCATAATTTTCAGGTCTTGTTTGAATACAGATGAATTCAATCCCAGAAACTACAGACGATTGTTTATTTACCTTAAAAATTAGGACGAACTGCCATAAATTTAAAATCCGAAAAATCTTGAAAAAAATACATAATAAATGCAAAAAGTGGTGTGGGTCCACATCTGTTGCATGTATGCTACGTATTGCGCATACCGGGGTTTGGTGTGGGCCCATCTCGCTTGTAGTCGAAGAAGAATCCAAAACCCACAAATTTGACATTTTATCATCATTACCATAACGCCAGCAATACTCAAAAAGTGCTTAATTTTAATAAAAAGGTCTCCGAACCGGGACATTTTTATACGTAACGCCGCAACCTACTATTCCCCCGTGATATTTTTTATTTCACTAATTTATAATATTATTATTAATTTCATATTTGATTTGATAACTATTTAATTATAATCATATATTTTAAATATTTTTACATTCTCAATACATATTTTACCTCTTTCCACATTATAAATTCTTCACATTTTAACAAATAAAGAGTATTGAACAAGCTCTTACTTTTATCACCTGCCATCTCTTCCCAATATTGCATAACGCCCTCCCCTTCGGAGCTCACCTTGATAAATATCGACCGAAAGACCTTTTTATAGATAGATTTTTAGATGAGTTAGTTCGAATGGCTATGCTTTATATATTTCAAAAGGCCTAAAAACTGGTTTTATGTACGTAACTTGGGGAATTGAGGCGTTATTTTATGAAATTTTCTAAAAAGATAGATAAGACTCCTTATAAAGGAGTCTCACCCTAATGTAGCGTGGATCTAACAAAAGTAGCCCTACATTGTGTGGGGCAGCTTTTGTTAGATTCGTGTCAAATAAAGATAATACTCTTTTATAAGGAGTTTTATCTAGTTTTGTAGAAGGACTCAGTATGGCTACACATTTTACATGAGTCACATGATTGCTCACTCATTTACCCGTTATTGATATCTCTTTGAAGTTGAAATGGCTTATAATCTATTCCAAACAAACAAGTGCCAAGTTATTGTATAAAAGTTAGCCAAACATACTTGTTAACCATTTCATTTCATAGACCTGGACTATATTAGTCATATTTCTCCCTTTCTATTTATTTTTTAAAAACTTATAATCAATGCCAAACAGGCGTAATATCCAAAAACTCTCGGATGTTTGTAACAAAATCTCTCGTCCCATATAATTTGTATAGATGCATGTCACATGAATTTGAAATATATATGACATGTATAGATACATGACACATGAGGTGAGAAGTTTTGTTATAAAACTTTCCGAAGGTTTTTGAATATTTTCATGCCAAACAACCTAGATTTAAACACATGCCAACAAATGAGAAAAATGTAAAAGCAAACGAGCTTCAGAAATAAATTAATCGCCAGAGTCCCCAATTTATCTGAAATGGCTAAATAGGTCTTCCATGTTACCTTTCACTTATAAATCTACAAATTGTCGAGTATGAAGTGGGGATGTAATCTTAAAAAAAATATAAAAATAATAATAATAATAATAATAATAATAATAATAATAATAATAAATCAAGAACATGAGGTTGGGATCATTACCCCTTTTAGGAAGGATATTTGAGGAAGGGAAACTGTAATCTAATTTAACCTAACTGTAAATTTTTTTTAATGATTTTCACATAGAATCTACGAAAGACAAACACAGAATTTTTTGAATGATTTTCACATAGAATCTGCGAAAGACAAACACATTGATCAATAATGAAATACTTAGATTAGAAGCTTTGGAGGGCCCATTGACAGGCGAGAAATATCCGTTGATCACGTAAAATTGTAAAACCATTGACATTTTACATACAATGCGAATAATGATTATGTCAAAATGTAATGCACGTGTTTTGCTTTATCCAATGATTAGACAGTTAATGTAATCACAATATAAAACACGTTATTACAATTGCATCGTTGCATTCTGACATAAAATTTCCAAACATAACGTTTGCATTGAAAAATGGCTCCGTATTAATCAACACTTGTAATATCGATATATTTACCATATTTATTCTAGTTTTAGGAAAAATACTTGAACATGGCAGCTAGCTAGGCTCGAAGGGTAAAGCTTTACAATCCATCATAGTGGTATAAAGTATTTTTCTTTTATTGGAAGCTTTACTTTACATAAAGAAAAAGAAAATTTACTACAAAGCAAGAACATTTTGAAAATAATAATAATAATAATAATAATAATCTTTATAGCAATTTATCGTCTACCTCATTAATTGACTTAGGATTTAAACAACTCACAATATATCCCGAACAAGCTAGTAGTGTTCATGTAGTCATATTATTAATTAATTTGTTACCATAGGTAAATCATTAGTCTACATATATGATATCAAATCACCATAAATCCAAAATATAGCTACGAAGTATATATACATTGTTTATGTGACAATATCAAGTTAGGAGTGCTTTACTACTCATGTCGCTGTGTAATGCTCAACGGTGAAAAAATTCTGATTTTCAAACTTATGGCTAGTGACGACGTGTGATAATGAACTTTGCACGATTCCTTGTCCCCTGTGGCAAATGATCATCAAGACTAGTTCGATAAATATATTTTATCAAATTGTACAATTGGACTGATATTGCCATATTAAATAATAGTAAAAATCGTATTATTGCTCAAAAAAGAAAAGTTAGACTAAAAAAAAAAAAAAAAGTAGGAAAAGGAAGAAGAAGAAGAAGAAAAAGAGAAGACCCCTCCACCGCAAATTTGTTTTGAAGCTGTGTTTGGCTTATGATTCATTAAATTCACAGAATCAGCCTTTACGAGTTATTGCCACCCTTAGATTTCTTCATTCTTCACCCTACCCCCCAACCCTACCCAACTCTTCTTTTATATAAACTCTCACTCACTCACCAAAACTCACATCCATACAGAAGTTTTCAGTTTACTTGTTTTGGAGCCATGACTGAAGGTTTTGGAGATGAGAATTTCTCAATCTCATGGGAGGACGATGATGGCTCATGGGGATTCCCGGTTCTGGTTAACTCTTCAGAAACGATCCAACAACGGGAGGAAAATGAAATCATCAATTTAGACAGCCTGCAGGAGGAGGAGGAGGCGGTGCCACCAGCAACAGCACCAGCACCACCGCCGCCGCCAGAGCTGCCGCCACAGCCAGTCACCGCTGGGAGAGCAAAGAAGAAGGTAGGAGGCGGTGGGAATAAAGGAAAAGCAGTAGCGAAAGTTGGCAGCGAATCTGACCATGAAATACACATACAGACGGAGAGAGAGAGGAGGAAGAAGATGAGAGACATGTTTGACACTCTTCATTCTTTGGTTCCTCAACTTCCTGCCAAGGTACCTTCATTCTATTTCCCAAATACAGAAGATCATATAATATATATATATATCTGTGTATAAACATATATCAGGTTCAAGACAGCTTGTATTGAAGTTAGGGCATTTATCCTTCTCTCAAAAATTTAGAAGGGGGGGGGGGGAGGGAGAGGGCGGTGGGGAGAGAGAGCGGGGTAAACTTTTCTTGTCTGCAAAAGTGGATTTTCTGGCACAGAAACTTCAACAAGAGGAGCCTTTTCGGTTTTAATATTCCTTTCTTTCACTGAACCCTATGGTTCCTTGGCTTGTCTTTTTGCTACAGGGTTTCGAATGATGAAATGAACATCTTCTGCAAGTCATTTTCAGATCCAAAAAAACCTAGTTTTCTGTCTAAATCAAGGATCCTACTTTAGCTTTGTTCTTTGTAAAATTCTGAGTTTTTCTTCCCCATTGCCCTTCTTCACAACCATTTTCAATTTCCCAATTAAGATTCTAATTCTTAAATGGGAATTTATAGAATTTGTAATAATGAAGAAATTATAGAATTTGTAATAATGAAGAAAGAACCAATTTTTGTTTTTCTGTTAGTGCGCTTTCAGATCTGTCTCATTAATGTTCCAACAATTATACATTTAATTTGGTTATTAACGTTTGTTCAATTTAAAGGAGAAATGTGATGACTAATTAATTCACATTTTGTTTCATTTCAAAAAAGGGGGGGAAAATCACATTTTGTTAATTGATATGTGTGTGTGTGCAGGCAGACAAGTCCACCATTGTTGATGAAGCAGTGAACTACATAAGAACCCTGGAGCAAATTCTCAAGGCACTGGAGAAGAAAAAACTTGAGAGGATGCAAGGGATGGCAGTTTCTGCACCTGCAAAAGTGGCTATGTCAAGGGAGGCATTTTTAGCTGAACAAGGAGCAGCTGAATCTTCAAGTAACTCTACTATTGCTGCTGGTCCTCCATTTGCTAACCTTCCATTTCCTCCAGTTTTTCAGACCTATACTTCTCCAAATGTGGTGGTAAACACTTTAGGGTTAGATGGCCAATTCAGCATCTGTGCTCCCAAGAAAGCAGGCCTCTTCACTGCCATTAGCTATGTCATGGACAAGTACAAATTACAGGTCCTTACTGCCCAAATTGTCTCTCATGAGAATATAAGCATGTTCTTGCTCCACACCTGTGTAAGTTCAGCTTCCTGTCCATCGATTTCCTTCTAATCCACACTTCAATGGTTTCTGAATGTCTAGGGTTTTTATAATTAAGCATGACATTTGTGAAGCATTTTCGGCTGATTAATTATAGCTTTCAGGAAGCACACATGACATGTGTGCCTCTTCTTATAGAGAAGGAGGAGACAAGATATCTATATGCTGAGTTCATTGCATCTCGAAAAATGAAACCTATCTGCAAGTGAAGAGCCGTGTTAAAGACTGAACAAATATTAATTAACGCGAAAACATATCCTGTCCACAAAATCTCACACACGTACTTGTAAAACTACATATGTATTCAAGAAAATGAGATTTGATGAACATTAACATTAATTCAAATGATTAATATTAGAGTTGTTTCTTCACACACATATAACAATAAAATTCAAGAAATTTTCCATTATGTGGATTGGTTCTTACATTTTCTTTCTGCTTAACCAGTTACTTTTTTTGGTGCATTTTATATAATAATTAGGCTAATGGACCATCTGAGCAATTCCCAGAGGCACTTCCAGTGGAGGAGATGTACAAGCAAGCTGCAGGAGAGATAATGCAGTGGATTAAGTATTGATTAATCCTGAAGATGATCTCAGCATATGCACATATATAATTAAATATTATTTATCCTATTTTCATGCTTAAGTATGTAATTAATTATAAATTCTAGACTTCCTTATTATTGGTCAAAACATGTACAATGTTTTGCCAGCAGATGTTAATTAATTATAAATGCTTATAGTGTGCTTAAATAATTAAAATTCTCTAGTTTTCTTTTAATTTCTCTGATTTTTTTATTTATATTTGAATAAGTTTGATTAGTTATAAATAAAAACGTTTTGTTAAGAGGTTTAAGTTAACAATAAATGTTTGTATAAAAGAAAAAGAGTTCAGAATAGATGTGCAAGGTACATACACACATATAGGGTAAGGTTTTCATTTTTTTTTTCGATGACTTGATAGATTTAGTAGATTGTAGGAAGGCTAATTATAATAAATAGTATTTATTATGATCTATATATACTTTTTTTTTAAAACTAGATTATCACTCGTGCGTTACACGAGAAGATACCAAATCAAATTATATCTGACATTAATACAAAATATTAAGTAATGTATGATTTAATCATAGAATTACAATATTTTGATTATCTTGCTGTTAACTAATAGTTACTATGTATTAAGTGACTTTAGTATAAATTTCAAAAAGATCCAAGAAACTCGATACCCACGGGTAACCGATCCTGTTAAGATAGGGAGTAACCGACTAAATAGGTAATTCAGTCAGGGATGAGATAAAAAAATCAACTTGGCTTAACAATATACCATGGAAGGATATGATAATTTTTACTCGTACAAGACCCATTTACCTTTTTTTTGGACAAAAATAAAAATATTTACTAAAAACTCTAATGGTTTGAAAAGTAAAAAGATGATAAAACTTATCAAGAAAGCTCAATAATTTCAATTGTAATTTTAGAGTTTAGAATACTATTTAATAAACAAAAAATAAAATAGAAATATATAAATATATTTAAATTAGCTAATAAATGAGTAATATGAATTACGTGTACCAACCCTTCCCTAACCCCTCTCCGATTTAATTGGGGATGAGAAAAAAATTGAGATGTTCGTTAACTAGTGTAGCATACCCGACCTGACCTGACCCAGCCCCTTGTCACTTTTATAACTCAGGAAATTAAACATTTTATTTTTCTCTGTGATTATACTGTGAATTTTGTAAACCATGTAATATTAATTAAACTATATTTATAATACGGAAAAAAGTAACATAATGATTAACGACTCGATTTAAAAACATATAAACAATAATTAAAAATTAATATCAGCTAAAGATTAAATAGTTTAATACAAATTACGAAATATTTCTTAGATAAGATATGCATATTAAAAAATTTTAAATTAAAAAATAAAAAACATTGAATATAAATTAATCTAATAAAATATTTAAAAAGATAATATACATCTAACAAAATATTTAATCAAAATATTTGAAGATAAGAATAGATAAGTGTCATAATTTCTAATTAATTGAAAAAATAGAGAAATATTAATTTCTAATGTACCGTAAAATCTACTTCACATGTAAAAAAGTCTAAAATATACTCATTTGAGATAATTTTGGCGGGAAAACTATGGTACAAAGGTACGACAAACTAATCTGTTTATATATATATATATATATATATATATAGATTATGATCTATACGTGTTTTGAATGTGTAATTATTGTATGGACGAGTCGTATTATTTCTTAATTTCTCACACTAAATTCTAGTATAGTACAATGCATATATATCTTTAGTTATTTAGCATTTGTTAATTTTAACATTTTTATATTAATTAATTTTGTGGAATTAGTTGATATTTATGTGGCAATTTACCGCTAAATTGTGCGTATATGTATAATTAATATTAAGGGTGGGCGTTATGGTCCAGTTTCAAACCATTTTGGCTTTGCCGCTAGATCGAAGCTAACTAAAACCCTAATCAGGTTCAATCCATTTGGTCGGTTTCAATTCGTTTTCATAAGTTTTCTCGATCTTTTGTGTGTTTTAATTAACAATTTTTCGTATAATTTGCAACTAATTAGTTTAGTGGTGAAGCTTGAGTTGCTAGGAAATTAAAGAGTCCTTAATTTTGCGAAAGGCGTGCACATATTTTCGTGTCTACAATTCATAAAATGATCATTATATATATATATATATATTATTTTACAAAATTGATAGAGTTGCCGGTCCACCAAATGATAGACTGTGCATGTTTGAACTAGAATACTTTCACTATTTTTAATTGCTGAAAGGTTAAGATCTGTAGTAAACGACCATACAAATGCTCGATGAATATTTATATATGTACAATCAAAGGCAAAGAAATATTTGACGTGTCAAATTCCTCCAGGGAATTTTGCCCGTGATTTTCAATGTGTTAGCAGCAAATATATACCTAATGTCACTTGAAATTGGGAAGCCAACGGGAGAAGAACAAGTTAATGTCACTTGAAATTTGGAAGCCAACGGAAGAAGAACAAGTTATTTAAAAATTATAATCTTAACCGAGTCAACTGTTAGCACACTTATATATTAGACTTGGAAATAGTACTAACATCAACTTAAAGTTAGAAAAAAAAGGATTATTATTATTGAAAATTAAATTGTACAAAATATAGAGCTAAAACTAAAATGTTGTATTAGATCATTATTATTAGGGTTAATTACATCTAATGTCGCCAACCTTTCAACTTTTTATTGATTACATCCCTAGCCTTTAATTTCCCTTTTTACGTTCCCAACCTTTAGCGAAATCCAATTTTTCGTCTCTAGAGACTGAAAACTTCCATTTCGTGAGTTAATGGCAGGGGTATTTTAGGTAAAATAAAAAAATAAATATTTTAATTAAAAAGTTAAAAAGAGAAAAGAAAAATGTTGGGAGGCGGACTTCCCCACCCCCACCCCCAAAAAAAAATTCAAGCTGCCAGAATGGCAGGCATTATGACAGTCGAAAATGCCTGCCATTCTGGCAGCTTGGTTCCCCCTTTGCTGCCAGAATGGCAGCCATTTCTGGCTGCCATTCCGGTAGCAAAAGGTTGGGGGGACTCCTCCCCAAGCTACCATAAATGGTCTCTCCGGCTGTCATTTTGGGCAGCTGCCAGAATGGCAGCCATTCTACTAGCAAAAGGGGAACTAAGCTGCTAGAAATGGCAACTATTTCTGGCAGCTTGGTTTTTGTGGAGGGGAGTACCCCTCCCACCATTTTTCTTTTCTTTTTTTTTTTGTAATTTTTAACTAAAATATGTTAAAATATTAATTTTTTTATTTTACGTAAAATACCCCTTCTATTTACAGACGAAATAGACGTTTTCTGTTTTCAGGACGAAAAATGGGATTTCACTAAAGGTTGGGAACGTAAAAACGGAAAATTAAATGTTACGGATGTAATCAATAAAAAGTTGAAAGATTGGGCACGTTATGTGTAATTAACCCTTATTATTATTATGCAACTAAATTAGATTAAGTGAATTAACATATATTAAAAACAATTAATGGCTTTTTTCTTAAATAGAATCATGAAGGCTAATTAATAATTAAAATGACATCTTGTATTTATATTTTATGAAGTGTAAAGAATTGGACCAAACTAAATAATATATACAGTATCTAGTCTCGTTCAAAAATTAAAAAAATAAAAAGAATAGAGGAAAAGGGGAAAAAGAAAACAAGGATAATAATTAAACAAATTTTTGAAGTTGGGCCCGATTAATATTTAAAAAGGGCAAATATAATGACACTACAATTTTTTATTATCGCACTACAAATCAATCAATTTTTTTTTTTATTTACTTAGGTGTCCATAAACAAAATTACATCGTTAACCTTTATTTAAATATATCATACATTACTTTTTTCATTCTGACCCTACGTCAATATCTATTTTTTTTATTTTCTTTTCATCTTATAAACTATATCTCTCAGCATTTGGAACTGAATTTCGTATCTTTAACCATAATCGGACCTTTTCCAATTTAATATATTCAATTGAAAGATTTTCTAAAACTAAAATAAAAGCTCCATCTTGAATTAACCAGGTTAAGTAATTAGAAGCTCTTACACTAACGATTTCCTAAAACATTCATAATATTATATATCTTCTTCGATAAAAATTTTAACAAACCAAGCTGTTAAATTGGAAAATGGAGTAGTTCTGCAGATCTTCTGCAATTCAAATTCTTGCCAGTTGGTTATAGAGTCTGAAACAGTTTTAATGTAGATATCAGGATGTGTCTGTTTAGCAGGCTACATCTAGCTATCACAATACTAACCTAGAACTGTCTAGCGTTAAAAAGCAGTAGACAGACAGAACGCAAGATATGTTGACGTGGAAACTCCTCAGGGAAAAACCACAGGCACCCATACCACGAGAGAGAAAAACATCCACTAATTCAAGAAGAAAGTACAAAGATTGATTACATCAATAAGCACAAGCAACAACAAAAAGTAAAATTCAAACTCCGTGTTCTGAATTTCTACAAAGCACTTCTTCTGGTGTATGGACGACTGCTCTTATGAGTGCATTATACTTCACTTGATTTATTCAACCGTCGATCATAGGTCTTTCTTCCCCTCTCTCAAATCAATGATAGTTGGTGCCTTCAACTCCTACAACTGTGTACACATCACACAACTTCTCAACAATGTAGCTTGTCTTCTTATAGGTGACAACCTGATCAAGCTCCACTTGGCTACCTTGATCTCAAGATCTGCCCTTATCTCTTCTTCCATCCTCTCCAACACTTGATAAGAGAGAACCATTTATCTGTTATCTTAAACGATAAACTTTATCTCTTATCACTTGTGGTAAGAGTCTTGGTTAAGGGAAATCCCTGCAAGACACAAACTCTTAACCCAATAAACCACTTCACAACTAACCAACTTGTTAAGCACAAAACAATATTAAATGGTCATACGCTCTTCCGATCTCACATGCCAACAAAATATACCAACATGGTAGATGCTTGTGAGCACCCACGAGGCGATGATTGAGAGAGGGAGACATGGAGCAAAATGGTCGAGGGTGGTTATGAGGTGGTGACATGGATAAGGAGATATGTGCACCACAATCGTTTCCTTTCTTTTCCCCTTTTTTTTTTGTTTTAACAGTTTGCACCACATTTTTATTTCTCATTTTGATTTTCGTTTTTCCAATAACATTGGACACATATGTAAAAAAATTGTAGTGGCATTATCCATTTCAACTCTAAGTGTGATGGGCATGAAATATAGTATGCCAATAAAAAGTTGTAGTGACAATATCATTGACCAATTTAAAAAGACCACGAATCCATTAGTCTTATAGTAAGGGTTAAATTGTAATTTGCATAACTTCTTCTTCCCTAAACGTATTTGGCTATTCCTGCAAGCGTATCAATCTCTTCCTCAATTTCAAGTGAAGCTCTATCTTTCTCATGGCAGCGATTGAAATTTTTTCTTTTACAGAACTTTCCTCCAAAATCTAGTACGGTCATGTGACCGCAATGGTCGTGTGCTAGGTTCACCACTAGTAGTTAGAATTTTAATTTATTGGGTTAATTTCACAAATCGTCCCCAACCTTTGGGTTAAGAATCGGTTTCGTCCTCAACCTTTTTTAAGACACACCACAGCCCCCAACCTTTCAAAAATACACACAAATCGTCCCTATTGTTACTATTCAGCCAATTTTTTTTGAAAAAGACGATTATACCCCCATAAACATTTTAAACTTTTTTTTAAAAATGGTTAAAAATAATAAAAAACTAAAAAAACCCACCCACCCCCCCACGTCTCCCTTGCCGCCGGAATGGTTCATTACCCCCCCATTTTGCTGCCATTCTGGCAGCAACATGCTGCTTGGCTGCCATTTCCGGCAGCGAAATGGGGGGGGATTCCCCCCCCCCATTTTGCTGTCATTCTGGCAGCAAAATGCTGCCATTTCCGGCAGATAAGGGGGGGTGAATCTCCCAGCGAAATGGGGGGGGGGATTCACCCCCCCTTTTTGGCCTCCGGAATGAACCATTCCGGCAATACTGCCGGCGACAAGGGAGACGTGGGGTGGGGTGGGTGGTGGGGTGGGTTTGGTTTTTTATTATTTTTAAATATTTTTAAAAGAAGTTTAAAATATTTATGGGGGGTATAATCGTCTTTTTCATAAAAATTTGACGGAATAGTGGCAATAGGGACGATTTGTGTGCATTTTTGAAAGGTTGGAGGCTGTGGTGTGTCTTAAAAAAGGTTGGGGATGAAACCTGTTCTTAACCTAAAGGTTGGGGACGATTTGCGAAATTAACCCTAATTTATTTGATTAAAAGATATCATTGTTTGAAATGTGTTGTTGAAAAATAGAGAGATATTATAGAGAATTGTGAAATAAGTGGGAATATGTGGTTTGTGTGAGTTTGAATTGTTGAGTTTTTTGATAGTGAAAAAATAAATTGTAGAAAACAAGGAGTTAACTCAAATCTAAACTAATAATAATGCTACATCTTTCCTTCATGAATAATATTACACATCTACCCCATTGAAGCAATTGAGTAGACATAAGATGATGTGAATGTATAGTGTCATTTGTTTATAATGCACCATACATAACCAATTTGGATATATGCAAACATACTGATAAGTTCTCCGTTTTATAATTTGTATGAGTAATGCAATATTACACCACATTCTCAACTCTAATTCATACGACATTAAATGATAAGTTAAATCAAATAAGTTAGATGTACATATCTTTTAACTCTACTTATCATTTAATATCATATGTACTATCACCTAAACTAGTAAACGTCTACTTATTTTGAAATAATCTACAAATTTTCTACCAAATAAATTCTGTGCACAAATAATTTATCTTGGTATGAATTGATTTGAATTCAATGCCCTGTTTGAAGCCTTGAATTGCTTTGAATTGTAGGGTTGTGCATAATTTGTGGAGCAAGCAAAATGAGCAATAGTAGCCATTACACAAAGGGAAAAAAGCCCCATATGAGATTCCAATTCCATGGTACATACTCCAACAATCACACGCTTCTCTCACCTTTCCATTGCTGTACTATATAACAAAATTGGAAATGCGTACCCCACCATTGTTGCTAACAGCAATCATTCCTAGTGAACCCACTTTTCTTTGCATCATCAACTATTATTATTATTATTATTATTGACAGTCAATGGTCAAACAAACTTGATACATCAACTATTACCCACATTCTATGTGGCTTTTGGTTGTCCATCTTAGCCCCGCCCACCACCACCACAATTGTGGAAGATGATTCGAGCATTTTAGTGCACAGTGAGCAGGATTGAAAGACATGAAGACACAAAGAACATCACAATTTACGAACATAAATCGATGACACGGGAATAACTAGATTCGTAAACACAGTTAACATCAATATATATTTTCTACTTTTTCTTGAAATAAGAGACAGAATAAACTTAGTTGAATAGTAGATATTTACGTAATGCAATAAGTCTCAAAAGATATATAAATATGATTTATTTGATCATATTTGACACTCTTGAAATTTCTTTAATTGTATAAAAAAATATATCACAACACATGAGCAAATTATACAAAAGTGGTTAGCATGGTAGCCGTTAAAATTTTCTTTCATTTTTTTAAACCAAATATAATTTTAAGGGAAAAAAGGTTTCTTACAAAAATACATGATATGATACGTGCACAAGGGGAGTTTTTAAACATGTACTAATCCTTTTTTTTTTTTAAAATGACTTGATAAACAACTAAACAAGAAAATAAAAACGGTAGAGCGTCGTCAGCAAGCAAAATAATCGGAATTTGCAATTGAGTGCTCCGGCCATGAGTCCCGGAGTAATTTCAGCAGCATTTGAGCTTTTCGTTTTGCTCTATCTGTGCAATCGCTCTGGACCAGTAACAGCAGCTTAGTCAACACGCCGGCCGCCACTGCTTCTCGCTGAGCCAGCTCGGACGCTGAGCAAATAGATAGCAGCACGCCGGTGGCATATTCCGTTGCACGATCAGAGATTTTCAAAATGATACTGACTAGTAACGGAATCGTCAGCGGATGTGAGGCAAAAGTCTTGCATCCTGACGAAGTGCGGCATAGTAGTTCCATGGTTGCTAGAGCTCTCTCCGCGTCGCATTTCTCCATCTCCACCAGTTTATCGATCAGCGCCGTTACCGCTCCGGCAGTTACAGCCTTGTTACGGTGCTGCTTCACCAGGCATAAGGCAAAAAGTGCCTTGATACCGATCTTCAAGGCAGTTGCGTTAGCTTGCTTACAGTTCAAAATTCCAATGATGCCTTCGAATATTCCGTCAACACTGCTGATTTGTGCTCTGAGCTCCGGCGATCTTATTCCGGCGGTGACAATCTCAATCAACGCAGCCGAGTTCACTCGGACTTCAATTGAAGAATCGAACAGTAATTTCACCAGGTATCCAATTCGATCTGATGCGGTAGCCACGTACAAGCACTCCATATCAGAAAGTGATAACATAGACAAAACTGCAAGTGATTCATGATTCAACTCGGACGAGTTAGAATCAACGTCAGAGAACAAAACGGAAATCAGAATCTCACGCGCATTATTTGCAACAATGACGACGAGATTCTTATCCGATTCACGAGCAATTCCCCTGAGTGTCCTCAAAGCACTGATTCTCAAATTCAGCGGCACGGATTCGGACGAACACCGATCCAGTAACATCCGGACGACAGTCGGGTCAGCGGGTTGTTTTGGAGTGGGGATCCGCTCCACTCCGAGTGACGGGTTCACGACACACCAGTCCTGAATGAGCCGCCGCAGAGTGTGGTTCGGAATAAGGCTAAAATCCGAAAGAGGCGAGCGGGTAACAGGGCAAGTTGTTTTGCCGGTGGCAACCCAAGATTCTATGCTGCTCCGGTCGTACGTCTGACCGCTACAAACGGTCACCGGATCGCGCATTAACTCCAAGGAAATCGGGCAAACGAAGTGGTAAGGGATCTGTACTCCGACGTCCAATGGCTCCAAACTTGCAGGCATGTTTTCTTTCTTTTTTTTTGTGAATCCCTGATTTACTCCGCCTATGGGTTATGTATATACAGGTATAGTTGATTCGTAGTAATACTCACACGAAAAAGTGAGAAAAGGCCAAAAAAGAGAAGAAGTAACCAAATCAGGGAAGCCTGCAAATCCTCTTAATATGAGAGAGGGACATAAGCGACAGAGGCAGGCAGTAGGGATTTTGCCCTCTGTGTTTTGCTCGTCGGACTGTGGTTTTATGCATCGATTCTTGCACGTGTAGGATTTTAACCATGCAGGTTGGGAGCTTGGGAATTTTTGGTCAAAGGAAATGTATTACCACTGGGGACTGGGGAGGGGTCCATTTTCATCCTCAAATCTGACTCATGTTTACATTAGTGGGAATTTAATGGTCCTGATGTTAGTGTTACTGTTTAAGGTTGATTCCACCTAATTGAGGTTTTTTTTTTTATTTGCATTCATGAATTACTCAGTTCTTGTTCTCAATTGTGAAATCTGGTCAAAATGGTACACATCTGTCTTATAACAAATCTCAATCTACTTCATTTAAGAGTGCGGAGGCTTTTGGGGGTTGTACACTTGTAGTTGGTCCAACGCCAGTGAGTGGGAGTCCAACTAATGTATTCATGTTAGCTTAAAATGTTAACTTTTTTAACAAATTTTTTATTCATGTGACATAGATATTTTATATACACAACTAACTTTTTTTATTTTTTATTTTTTGAAAGAAATATACACAACTAACTTAGTAGAATATTGATCTCCTTTTTTTTCTCTTTTGGGGGGGGGGGGCATTATTTAAGCTTTAGAGAGAGTAATCATTTTTTAGGGGGGGAAAACAATAATAATAAGACGGTCACACATTTCATCAATAATAATAAGACGGTCACACATTTCATTTTACGACAATTAGTAATAGTCATATGGTGTGGCCTCTATGTGTGTTGCCATTAAATGGAAGTTGGAGAATTCGTATATTCTATGGGTGGGTGGAATACCTAATTTCCTTTCCTAAAAATGAGAGCATAAGAGGAAAAGCTTTGAGAAGGTACTTACATAAAATTGGACATTACCTGTGAGCGATGGCCAGCGTCCCATGGTTGCTTTCAACAGAAAACCCAAAATAATAAGAGATAATTATGATGAAATTGCGCACCTTTCGCTGCCAATTAAATGAAAGCTGCCAAAAGCGGAGGGAAATTATTTAACATTGGGTGGATATTAACTTTAGAGTGATAACCTATGAGCAATTAAATTTCTAGAACTCGGATTTTTTTAATAGAGGTATCTTAATAGCGATCTTGAATTCGAGGAGTTTGATTTTGCATGTACCTCTGGACCATCGTCCCAATTCGAAATCTTAACCGAGAGAGAGAACCTCCGGTTTCTTATTCGTGTGTTGGGATAAAACTAGAATCTGTCAGCAAATATGTGTTTGGGGTGGCGGGGGAGGGTTGGATCCTGTGAAAAAAGTGGGACCTAGCAAATTGACTAGGTCCCTTCAAATTATAGACACACCGTTAACATCCATTGGCCCCCGCAATTAGATTAGTGAGAATTTGCTTTCACTAATTTTTTTTTCACCGTTAATTTATTATTATTATTTTCTAAATTTTCGTTCAGCATCATCAAAAAGATTGTAAGGAATGAATTTTAAACCATTAACGAAGAATATGACACATCTACTTAGATGCAACTAAACTACTACCTTTCGTTTGTTTCTATTTGGCATATTCGCTTGGATGGGGAGCGGGTGGTTCAGCATTAAATAATTTCGGGATTTTGTTTGATTTTAAAGCTTTTTAGTTTTTTTGTGAAACTTTTCTAAAAATTGATTTTTCCCCCAAACTCAATCTTAACTATATATATATATATATATTACTTCTAATCTATAATATTTGACTTTTCAACTTAATCTCAACCACACAAATTAAATTTTCTCAAAAAGAATATCTAAGGAGCAAAGCCCTAGTTGAATTAATCTATTTGTACATATTTTATGTAGATGCCCTATTTGAATTAATCTATTTGTACATACTTTATGTACATGCCCTGGCTCTATGTTTCTTAAAATCACAAATTTTGAGGGTATGTACATTCATATGTGTGTGTACAAATTTTGTAGACTATGTATGTAAAAATAGACTCACCGAGCCCTATGATTTGTGTGATTGGGAAAAGTATAATTTTGGGATAAGATGATAAATTCACCATATTTTATAAAAGATTTTGTTTAAGTCTTCCATATAGGTAGCGTAACTCATTGAGAAAAAATGCATTTGGTATAAAACTCATGTGATAATCATTGATCAAAAAATAATGTGATAGATGAATTAATAAGATTCTTTCAAGTATGTGTTCGTACAATTTATTTTGCATTTCTATTGTACATGTAGCATTGCTCACTTTTTAGTATAATCACAAGACTAATGCTAAAGTAGATTTGAGCTTATGATGAGTACTCTGAATTGAATCAACTTTAAATCCGAAATGTATGTACAAGCTTTTCTACATCAACTTGGAGCATAGACGATATAATTAACAATCACACGCATAATATGTTATATAAAAGTTACGTTTTGATTCAAAATTGTATTTTACTCGTTTGAAAAAAAAAATTGTATTTTACTCAAAAATATGATTTTGTAGACAAAAAGTTAGTTAGTCCTATATTTTTTTTTATTCTTAATAAATAGCACAATATGATTCTTATAGTAAGTGTGTTTTTTTTTTCTTTTTAAAAGAATTCTTATAGTAAGTGTTGAATTTAGAGATGTGGATAATGTTTTCAAATTGAAAAGTTTCCACTGAAATTCTAGGAACAACAGAAATAGAAAATAAAGGGCAAGGTAATTTAAAAACTCAATTGTGAGGATGAAGAAGATTATTTACACTATGCTTGGTAAGAATTTAAAAAAAAAGAGTTGTTTATAAATAGATTTAAAATTTAAATTTTATATAAGTGGCAGTGGCGTAATGTAATCATTCAATGTGGAGTTAATAATTAGAATAATGTGAAAACTTATATCACATCAAAGAGGTGGTTTAATGGTGTATTACTGTATGTCTAAAATTTAAAATTTAAATTAGTTGATAAATATAGAGAATTTTTAAATAGTATCCTTACGTAAATAATGTACGCCTTTATGATGCGGCTCCCGACATGACACGGTTTTTCTATGGTGTCGATTGGACTCTATGTATGGAGTTCCATGAATTATGTGACAAACTCTCATTAGACACATCGACTTGTCGCATAATTCATTGAACTCCATACACAGAGCCTAATGGATATTATAGAATGTGCACGATACGTCTTGTTGATGTTTACTGAATTAGCAATGTTATTAATTTATTATTATTGAACTCATTTTTCAGATGTTGGTGCTGATGTTCCCCAACCTTAAAATTCTGCGCTTTTTGTTCCCCAGCGTTTCTTTCATGCCGGACTAATCCTTATGCATTTGTGCTTAAATCGTTTCCTTTTAGGATTCTGTGGATCCTTCGGGAATAGTAGCACCAATATAATTCCTTTTATTCGCCGGATAATTATGAAAACAAGAACTTATCACCCAAAAAAAGGATGATAAATTCATCAAATTTAAGCCCAAAAAAAAAAAAAAAGTTCCTCAAACTAAATTGATCTCATAGTAGAAAATTGCTCATAGAAACTTGAGAAAATTAATTTTAAAAAATAGAAATTTAAGCAAAAGAGTATCCTTTGAGAGCAAGCACAAAACTGCAACTTTGAGAACGATAGTTTCTACAAATAACGATAGACTGGTGCTCTAATATCAGAGTATCCTATGGGATCAAATACTACTCTTCCCAAAAGAGTGAATTTTTTTGAGAGGTATTAAAAGTTTTTGTTTTTCTAATATAATTTTGAAGGGTGCACGTTAGCAACTTAACGTTAGCTTCATAGCGTGTAATAAAGGTGGAAATTGGAAAGCCTAGTTGGCTTTGTGGATTTGGTCTACAAAATTTTCAAATAATTGAGTCCACTTTCCACTTAAATTGGCCGTGGTGACGTGCCAACATAGTCTACCTAGTTTTTGTGGTAACTCCAATGTGGATGTGGTCCATAAAGTTTGACGTTTACCCACTTAAATATATATATATATATATATTGGAATTAAATTACAAGAGTTACTTTTTATGTGATTTTTTTTTTTTGGGGGATCCGTACTTTATGTGATTTTGGTTGGGCTTCACGTTGCAAAAAGACACCTACAAAGAGCGAGACCGCTTGACATGGATTCAATTCATGTTCGCCTTCTTAATTTGGAAAAGTTGATTATTTTGGTGAAAAATTAAATATATTACCGAGTTTATAGGATTTAAGGACGTTATTTTTTACGTATTCCTTGAATAAATAAAAAAATTATTTCTTAATTTCAACTAGAAATGAATCAATGATTTAAAACAAATTATTAGTGGGTAAGTCTCGCTGTCACGTGGACCAATTAAAATGCTCCCTTACCATTGCAGGCCCCACATCCCTCCTTCGGACCCAAGGGAGCCCGCGGTGAACTGTATATTGTGAATCATTATTGTAATTTTAGAACTTTTGGTTATGTAGTAGTATATATTTAATTGTTTAACGTACAAATATGACTTAAGAAATTATTATCACTTCTCAGATGCTTCACAACTGATTTGGATATTTATTACTTCTCTCCAACATATAATGATATAGGGAAGGTCCTAGTTATATTCAAGCGCCATACTCTGTGCCGTATAGCTTGTTTTCATCTAGTGCTATATTGACACCAGACAAGTGGTGTTAGATTAAATTTAAGGAATGTCGGAGCAATAACTTTTTCACCATATCTTTTATGTTAACAATAATTTCAATATGTGGTTTAAACAAGTGTCGTAATAATTAGATACTCACGTTCCAAGTGTAATGTCTCAACTTCGAACCATACATGCCCTACATTACACTATCTCTCTTTTATTTATTATTAAAAAAACAATAATTTTGATACGTGTGAATTTGGTTTAATTAATTAATTGCATAATAAATGTCTTTCATTTTCACTTTTATTTTTTATTTTTATTTTTCATTTCAAGGGAGATGTCTTTCATGTGAATATAATAAAAATAGTCTCGACAAGTGTGCATTACTCATCAACCTTAAACTACAAAGTCAATGAACTTTGCAGAATCTTGAGCCCTGAGCATTCCAATCATGCAAGATTGTTTACAAATTAATTATTTAATTAATTTCTACAACTAATTATTCAGTCAGCATACGGTTCAATGTCATCGGTCACGTAAAACTATTTATTTATGCACATTCTTTAAAACTCATCAAAAGATTAGAATGCAAGATTAGATTAACAATAACCTAAGTCCGATTTCCATCCTCGTGTTGACAGAACCCAAATTAATCACAGAGATAATTACTTACTGTAATCGTTTGGAAGGAAACGGCGTGAGCCAATCTGTCACCTGTTATGCTGCTCAGCAGCCCGCATGTCTGTCTAGTCTCAAAAAATTAGAAATGCAGACAGAAAACCGTATAAACTAGGAAAAATATATGAGCAATTACGTAGAAGATATTCTGCTGGATTCAGCCTATTAGGTTTCTGTACAACTTAAAGAGTAATAGTTTAACGGCTTATTATTATACATGGCACGTATTTATCATGGTGTATTTATCACTGAAATTATCCACATGGTTAATTAAAGATAGCCAGAAGAGACATAGACTTGCTAATAGGTAAATTAACTTCGTAAAGCCAACTCAAACAAGTGAGAGATTGCAACCTCCACGGTGAAAAAAGGTATAATGCAAATATAAAATGAATACATCACAAGCATCCTCCCGAGTTCAAAAATGGCATGTGTGAGAAGGAAAAGGACCAAGGCACCTAGAAAATCATCTTTACTGTTTCTATACACACCAACTATTGCACTAAAAATCAATATGCAATACGCCTGATCCTTGGATTTTTCAGAAAGCAGCAAAGCTGCATAGACAAGTTGTGCATACATTTCTTTGTTTCTAATCACACGACATGAGTTCTCCCACTTAGGAGTCATTCACTATCATATTCCGGTTTATATGATACCAAAACAAAGTAATTTGATATGAGATTCAAATTTACCATAACACAATGGCTAGGAGAAACAAACTCGCCAGCCATTGCAACTGAAAGGGTCTGCTATCAATTTGGGCAAAGCTAGTTTTGCTACTGATCGGCGCACTGGGGGCAGTGGTTGCCTCAGGGAGTTCACAAGCTCCAAACGTCATCTTATCCTGCATGTCATGATTGCAGCTTTTTATATGAGACCTCCTGCTGACACTAATAAAATTTTTTATAGCAGTGAAATCGGTGATACTCAGACACGCAAAATAAATAAATAAATAATAATAAACAAATAAATAAATAAATAATAATCAATAAATGAATAAATAAAATCATGTTGCCACAGAAAGAGAGAAATTACAAACCGAGCATAAGTCGATGCTTTTACAGCCACAAACAAGTTGACCATTTGCCATATCTACTGCTTCAGGTGCTCCTCCTCCATCACTTCTCTGCATTGGTTATATATTTAAAAATAAAGCGTACTTGACAAACCTCAGATTAATTCTTTTCAAAATTATCAATTATAACCCCCACCCTAATATTATAATAATAATAATAATAATAATAATACTGTCACGTTGATCTGCAGACCGGGTCCTTATACTTGTAAATTACCTTGTAAAAATCAACAGCAATGAAATTGGGCCACCTTTTACCAGCTGCCGCATAACATGTGTTCATCATGCTAATTAATGGAGCTGAATTGTGTTTGCAAGCAGTGGCCTCATCAGGATTATCCGGAAAATAGTTCACCAAGACTAGCGACCTTCCTGTTGTGTTCATAATAGATGATTCTGCTCGGTTGGGACATGATCCAGCAATCATCCCACCATTGCCATCTGCAGGTTCAGATCCCAGCTTATGAGTGGTGACTCTATTAAAAACTACCGTCTTAAGATCTTAGCCTGGAGAAATGCTCACATTGGTTTTCTACCAGGTATT
>CAVNYN010048245.1:0-10474 GCA_963692815.1 Nyctanthes arbor-tristis
AAAAAAAAAAAGGAAAAAGGTGGAATCGCCCCAGAAAACGATAATAACGACAGGTAATAATTCAGGAATCAGCAAATAGATCTGGAAATAATAGATCCGCAAAATAGAAATTAAAGCCCACAATTTATTTCGACCCATAAACTCTTGCACGTCTCTGAAAATGATAGATCAACAAACAAAAAACCAACAATTCAAGCAATTCACAAATACAGACGAAAATTTATGAAGTGCTGAATCCTAGTGCCCAACCATGCTTTCTTTGCTTCTAGGTGGATGGAAATGTGAAGAAACAAGGAAATAGAGGGAAAGAACGAGGGTAGTGCGTGTGTGCGTGTGCCGGCGTGTGGGGGGTTGCCTGGGGTTTTGTTTTGAAATTTTACATTTTTTTTATTTTATATTTGAAGAAAAATAATGTAAAATTCTTATTTTATCATTTAAAATAAAAGTCATTTTAACCCAAGCTATTAAAATAAAATGCATGTAGAAAGAGAAATGAATGAAGTTACTAGGTGGGTTGCCTCCCACCAAGCGCTTTTTTATAGTCCCAAGCTTGACTGTGTCAGATATCACGGTGGCTTGTATAATGCTTTGTTGCCTTTGATTTGCATGTTATCAGGAAGATGACCTTTCTTTGTTTCCCACTTTCCAGACTAGGATGTTCTTTTTCTTTTTACCTTTGGCTTTGACTTCAATACTTAGACTTTCCTCCAGTTTTTTTTAGCATCCACTTTACCAGTAAAATGATCAATTCGGTATATCTCTTCCTGATTGGATGGTTGTTCAATTGGCACAAGGACATTAAGGGTCGTTCTTTTCGTGATTTAGTTTTCTATTTTTTTAGTTTTCAATTCATTTTCCATTTTCTGTTTTGAGGGCTTGTTTTCAGATACCTGAAAATGCATTTACTTTGCCATATTGGAAAAATATTTTAAGAAAAACCCAAAATTGAAAAACGTGTTCTTTTTAACATTTTGAGAATTTATTTGCTTGTTAAGTAAATTAAATAATTTTGTTGTTTCGTTAAAAAAATTATTTTGTTCTAATGTATCATTACCAAGATTAAACTAACTTTGCAAATAATAAGGAAAAAGGAAATACAAAAAAAATAATAATAAATAAACTAACTTCGGAGGTATAAGATATATGAATAAAACTAAAAGAGAGAGATTAGAGGAAGAGGGTACGAAGGGTCGTGAAATTAGAGGAGGGGATGAAGGTTTGTAAACTTAGAGGAGAAAGAATTTGGAATTCTCAAAGCAAAGTGTTTTCCTTGTTTTTAATAAGATTAATATTTGCATCCAAATCACATAATACATTATCAAAATTAAATTGTCCAATAGCGCAAGGTATTTTGAAACTCCCTGGATCTTTTAATTTTGGAGGCAATTTGTTTTGCAAAATTGCACTACACTCCTCTGTCAAAGCTACACTCCTGAAATCTTCTAACTTTTTCTTGTTGCACTACACTCCTTTTGCGATGACGATGCCTATAGTGTGCTGCATCTCCATACGGACGCTCTTGTGATCCCCATGCCAATTTCGGGAGTCAAAATCCACAAAGATTTGATGGCTAATGGCAGCATAGTGAACATAATTTACTGGAGGACTTTTCAGCAAATGGAGACAGATCCAAAAAACTAAGGCCTTATTCTTCCGGACTTTACTAGAGATTTTGTGGAAGTTAAGGGTCAGATCACTCTCTTTGTTGAGTTAGGAGATGAACCATATTCAAGGAGAATCATGGCAGATTTTGTCGTTGTAGATGTGCCTTTGAATCACAACTCTAACCTAGGGCGACTGATTATGTATAAGCTCAGAGCTCTGACCTTCATATTTCACTGTGTCATGAAGTTCCCCACCATCCATGGCACAGCGTTGTACGACGTGACCAACAAGCCACCTGAGAACGTAACTTAGATTACGCGGCAACAGCCTCAGAAATCCACACTCTCAACCCTAGAGTTGAGGATACAAAGGCACAAGTGACGAGCTCGAGATCATCAGGTTAGACGACTCAAAGCCAGGAGTAGAGCTCAAAATCAGAGTGGCGTTGAAGGAACCAATGAAGGCTCAGCTAGTACAATTTTTGACATAGAATCTGGACATATTCGCTTGGGTTCACGAAGACATGGCATGGATCGATCCCAAGCATGCTTTCCACAAGCTCAACATCGATCCCAAAGCTAAACCCATCAAGCAAAAAAGGTGACCCCTTAATGGCGAAAGATACGAGGCTTTAGCCAGGGAAGTGGACAAATTACTTGGCAGCCAATTCATAAGAGAGGCCATGTACCCTCAATGGGTGGCCAATCCTGTAGTTAAAGAGAGAAATGGGACTTGGAGAATTTGGATTGTCTTTACAGATTTGAATAAGGCCCTAAAGACAGTTTTCCCTACCAAGAATTGATTAGATGGTTGATGCAACTGCGGGCAATGAGCTACTCAACTTTATGGATGCCTACTTTGGCTACCATCAGATCTCCATGTACACCGGCGATGAAGAACACACTTCCTTTGTAACTGAGAGAGGGCTATATTGCTACAAGATGATGCTCTTCAGATTAAAGAACGCTGGAGCAACTTATCAACGGTTGGTGAATTCTATATTTAAGGATCAGCTCGGGAAAACCATGGAAGTTTACGCGGATGACATGCTCATCAAGAGCATATGAGCTGGGAGCTGGGCAACATATTGAGGACCTCGCCAAGATGTTTTAGGTCCTTAAGGCTTACAAAATGAAACTCAATCCCAAGAAATGCTCATTCGGAATGGCCTCTGAGAAATTTTTGGGATACATGGTTAACCAACAAGGAATTGAGGCAAATCCTAAAAAAGTCAAAGCAATCTTAGACATGGCGGCACTGAAATTAAGAAAAGAGGTTCAGCTCTTGACCGGACGGGTGGCTTCAATAAATAGCTTTGTATCACAATTGACGAACAAGTGTAAACCTTTATTCACGACCATCAAGAAGTCCAAAGAGTTCGTATGGACAGAGGAGAGCTGGTTCATCTTCATGGAGCTGAAGAAGCACTCTCTTTTTGCCCGCTATTATCTAAACCACAACACGGCGAGACACTTTCCTTGTACTTAGGTGTTTCAGATTCTTCAATTAGCGCAGCCTTGATCAAGACGGAGGGGGCATCCCAGTTCCCAGTCTATTGCGTGAGCCATGCCCTACATGATATGGAGCTCAGGTTCCCTCACATGGAAAAGCTCATGAACGCTCTCGTGATTGCCTCGAAGAAACTCCATCCCTATTTCCTTGAACACACCATTGGCGTCTTGACCAATGCTTCTTTAAGGTAAGTGCTCCAGAGGCCTGACCTATTAGGTCGCTTAGTCAAATGTTATGTGAAGCTCAACCAATACAATACAAATTACAAGCTAAGGATAGCCATCAAAGGCCAAGCCCTAGCCGACTTCATAGCGAACTCACTCTCTCTGAGGTTAGCCTGAGCAAACTAGAACCTTCAACCTAGGAGGTATATGCTGATGGATCCTCCACTAGCAACTCCTCTGAAGCTGGGATTGTGCTTGTCAGGCCTTCTGGACACTACCATTGTCAAGTAATTAGATTTGGTTTCAACGCAGCCAAAAATGAAGCCATGTATGAAGCCATATTAGTAGGAATAGATACGGCAAAATCTATGGGTATTAGGAGATTGATCATCAAGAGCGACTCCAAACTCACTGTAAACCAGACAAGTGGAGCTTAGGAAGTGCGAAATGACAAACTCTCTCTATACTAGCATAAACTCGTAGAGGTACTATGAGGATTGGATTGGTTCAAAATCATTCAAATCCCAAGAGCTGAGAACAACCATGCCAATGTTTTGGCTAAGCTCATGACCAGTAAGGGAGCAGGAGGGCTTAGCAGCATTCTTATCGGGAAATTGATGACCTCGTCAATTGATAGAATAGGAATAGTAGAAATGGAGATCGACCAGACAATTAACTAGATGGATCCTATCATCCAGTTCTTAAAGGAGGTGGTGGCCTCCCAACTGTAGAGGTCAAAAAACTCAAGCACCTAGCTACCAGATTCTCGCTAGCTGATGAGAGGTTGTAAAAAAGAAGTTTCGCCAGACCACTACTAAGATGCCTTATCCCAACTGAAGCACGAGCTATATTAGAAGAAGTAGACTTTAAGGTATACGCCGACAATTTAGGTGGGCAATCCCTTGTGTACGAAATCTTGTGGCAGGGATACTTCTAGCCAAGAATTAAGAAAGATGCGATCAACTTCGCCGCCTGTGACAAGTGCCAAAGGTTCGCCCCTCTTATCAAAAGCCCACCAGAAGAGCTAACATCGGTGATGAGACCATGGCCTTTCACTAAAACGAAAAGGAGGAAATTAGTTTCCCATTGTGGACATGGACTACTTCACAAAATAGGTGGCAGCTGAAGCCCAAACCACCATTACAGAGAAGAAAACAATGAGCTTTATTTGGAAACCAATCATCTGCAGATTCAAAGTCCCAAACACCATAGTCAAGGACAACGACAGACAATTTGACAACAACAAGTTTCGAACATTTTGCGACGGGCTATGTGTAAAGAGCTTTCCCTCCGCTTCCCATTATCCACAAGCTAATGGATAAGTTGAAGCCGTCAATAAAATTATCAAGAAAACTTTGAAAAAGCAGCTATAAGCTCTGAAAGGGAGCTGGGCTGAGGAACTTACTACAGCTCTATGGTCCTATTAGATGACCTACGGAACTGGAACCGGCGAAACTCCTTTCTCCCTCACATATGGAGCTGAAGCAATGATTCAAGTCTGGCTGGAAGTCCCCACTTCTAAGGTGATACATTTCAATGAGGCAAGAAACAATGAGCTCCTTGCAAGTGAGCTTGACCTTCTCGTGGAAAAGAAAGAACTAGTTGAAATCAGAAACGTGTCTTACAAACAAAGATGTGCCAAATTCTACAACACTCAGAGTATGTAGTTTCAAGGCAGGGAATCTAGACCTTTGCAAGGACTTGCTCTCAACCAATGAACCAGCCTCAGGAACCTTAGGGCCTACATGGGAAGGCCCATACAGAGTAAGATGAATTCTATTGAACGAGGACTGCGAACTTGAGGACATGCGAGGAACAGAGTTGATGCACCAATGGAATGTAGAGCACTTGAAAAGATATTATCAATAGCCTGGTATCAACTCTAAATTTTTATATTTTCCCCAAGGTTTTTGTATCTTAACTGTCAAGTTATGGCTGGTAAATTAACATGCCCAGGCGAGCTCAAAATTTCCAAACCATAATTTTGCGGCCTAACAGTTAGCGGTATTTTGAGTGATGAATGCTTATTTACTTTGTTAAATATCTGCTTTGTTGTGATCTTATGGGGCGAAACTATAACTGCTACGTGAGGGTTACGCAACCAAGGTTAGAACGAGCTTCTGACCAGCCATTTAATATTTGTCTAAAAAGATTTATTTTGCCAGCCTGAAACCGTGACTAAAACAATCTTTTAGTCAGCGACCTCGTGCTCGAGTAAAAGGTTACGCGATTAAAACTGAACACATTTCTAGTTAACAACGTTGCACCTAAACAAATCCCTATTCAATTCAGTCAATTTGTGCATGACCTGAACTGGAACGAGCTTGTTAGCATCCTAGAACTTTGGTTTGAAAAATTGTCTAAGGTCTGATTAAGTAAGCATGAGCGAGAACGAGCTTCTTGCTAAATGATTACGACTAATAGCAAGGTTATCTAAAACAATATACAGATAACAAGCTAGTAGTTAGAAAATTTCATTTCATTTATAGAATTGAGAGTAAAAAAAGGGCTAAATTACAAAAAGGCCTTAGGCCTAGTTCCTTGGGGTCGGAGCCAGATCGTCAGCCTCCTTCCCGGCTGGAGAAAGGATCTCAACTTCCTCCCCTACAGGAGTTGGAACCTCAACTTTCTCTCCTGTAGAAGCTGGGACCTCGGCCTCCTCCTCCTCATCAATGGAGGTCACATAGCCGCAATCCTGCTTAAGCTTGGTAACCTGCTCCTTAAGGAAAGCCAAGTCGTACTCCGACCATGCCTGCTTGATCTCACCAAAGAGCTCCTTGGCAGTCTTATAGTAAAGTGCGACAGTACTGGCCTTGTACTCCCCGAGCCTTTATACTTTACAATGACCTCTTTGTACCCAATGAGCTCACTAGAAGAGGCCCGGCTCTCCACCTCCTTCAAGGCCTACTCGTACTTGGACCTCTCAGTCGCCAGTTGAGTTTCAAGGTCTCTGCTCTTCTTCCTCCAAACTTCAAGCTCGGTCCTCAAATCTGTAGCCTCGCACCTGATGACGTGAAGCTCCTACTCTTTCTCCTTTAAGGCTAATTCCAACTCCTCTTTCGCCTTGGTAGCCTCGGCTGCTTGGTCGAAGAGTTTCTTCTTCTTCGTGATGAAGCAACATAAGCGAACCATGGCATGCTTATCCAGAATAGTAGATTGAGCACGTATGGTAGTACTGGCTCGAAGAATCTTAGCCATTGTAGATGAGGTGACAAAACCATCCAACTTTTTTGACCAACATCAAGCTACGCTTCCTATAGCATCTATGACAGTGTCGAACATGCCCTTGACGGCTCCCTCGAAAGGTCTCTTGGCCAAATTGAATCTGAGCAATGCCTTAGGCTTTTTGCTCTACAATTTCTCCAGCTGATCCCGATAAGTTGGATCCACCTAAAGGTAGAGGCCCTCACAAGCAGATCCAGAGGCCCCTTATCTTTTTTAGGCCACTCTTCTCTATTCAAAATGGGGGTAGGAATGTGGGAGGAAGAGTTAGGTGTAGGCTTCTAGATGACTATCTACTTCTTAACAGGATGTTCTGGAGAAGGTAGGATACATGTCACAACTATAGACTTTATAGGATCACGTGTCGATGTTATCAAAATGTTATATGGCATTTGGACTTTAGTATGGCCATCATTTTTTCCCACTTTGCAATGCTTCCACAAATAAGAAGAATTTGTCGTCGCATGCACCACATCTTGAAACAACAAGCAAAATTTACCTAAAATCTCCGCCAAAAACCATTGTTTTCCTATGAATGGTTGTTCTAAACTATTCAGATTGTCATACCTCAACACGTCTCACAAACTTTGGTTGAGAGCTTCAAATCAATACTTCTTCATCATCGGTGCCTCATCCCATATTATCAACTTTGCCTTCGATATCAATTCTACTGATGGGCTTCCATGCTTGGGATTTAGAGGAATTGAGAATCAGGGGTGCACTGTTCGGCCAACAAGCAAAAGAAGAGATGCGATCCCGCGTGAGGCAACATTAAGCACTATCTTATCCCTTGAATGAATAGCTACAGAAAGACTTTTCAACACAAATGTTTTCCCAGTACCGCTACAACCATATAGGAAGAATATGCCACCTCTGCCGGAATTAAGAGAATCTATTATGGTGTCGAATAGAGATCTCTACTCTGCTGTAAATGCCGCCAAATTCCTTTTACGCTCTAAGCCAAAGATGCTCTATCATATGACAACTCATCAAATATCAATTGATTCGAAAATGATGAAGCATCAACGGCAGTTGAGAATAGCATGCACATAAACTCAGAAAGACTCCTACCCCTACAATGCATTGCACTTTCAATCTCAAATAGGCATAGTTTTGAATTTGCTCAGATGTTAGTTGTAAAACTATTTAAAAGAAGATATAATATTAAAAGTGTTAGTTCATAGACACTATGTTAAGCAACATTGAATTAATGTACCTAGAGAAAATAGTATTATCGAAAAGAGAACGATATTATTACCTGCCAATATGTCATCCGATAGATACTTCCAGCATTTATCCCATGCATACTTGGGGTTGTGACATAGAATCTGAAACTAATAGGGTTGGAAAAAAATTTCTTATTCAATGATGTCATCAATGTACTCCTTATCATCATCCAAAAGTCCATGTGCTTAGCACACATCCCTAAATATTTAATGCCTAGCGCCATTGACAAATTTTATATCATCGTCGTAACTGGTAGGGCCTCGAACGATAGTTAGTGTTAGTCTCAAATAGTAAAGTTCTCTTTTACCAAGAGGTACGTAATAAAGTCGTCCAACCACTAACGTGGTCGCCATTCCCTATCCTAACTATCCCAAACAAACTTCATTGGGAACTCTAAGTATGTTAGCATCTGCGTTTTTGGATTTCTTTTGTTTGCATTCATCCATACAATGAATATGCTTTGTTTGGCAGTTGGCCGATTAACAACCCAAAAACTAAGGAATATAGGGCTACCTACCATCCACACTGGAATAAATAGAGTTTTCTTAAAAAACCTGCTAAATGGAGGAAGACCTCCTAGGGTTAATCCTGTATAATCTCAAATGTTATTAGTTTCGGTATGTAGATCTTCATCTAAACTAATGGCTTCATTAGATCTTTTTGGGAAATGCTTCGCACACTTGCCATCCCGTATACAGGGAGAACTTTTCCAGCTGCACTACACGGACCATGCATCATGAATTCCTTGACAGTATCTTGGTGGAATGGATAATTTTATCAATATCATCTTCGCTCGGATTGGTTGGATACCCCTCAATCCAAAGCAATACATGAACATGAGATAAACCATGTTTTTGAAACTTAATTGTGTACATTACTGTGAAAATAGAATAATTATTAACTTTTAATCATTAGAACAACTATTCATATTTAAGAAATTAAAACAATACATAATATTGGTAAACATTATATAAAGTTTTAGACTTAAAGAAATATTAAACAGACCTGATCTAACTCTTCCAAAAACTTTATTCTACCGTAAGTTTTTCATGAGTTGGTCCAACTTCATCTTGAAAACACTGCATGCAATATCACGTCTGTCTTCTATCCTTAATCCTCTTCTTTGAACATATAGAAAAATCCCTAGCCATTTTGGATTGCAGGTAAATGTTATGAATAGATTTGGATATCCATAAAATCGACATGTGGCTATAGCATCTTGATAATTTTGGATCATCCATCGAGGACCATTGGTAAATGTGGGGGCGGGATATAAACTCCTATGCCATGTAATGCAGCATGTGCCTCGCCTCTAAATAGTGCCTCGTGTAAGTGATTCTACACGAACCCTTCTTGTATGCCCAGATGTAACATAAGCGCGACGACTCAACTGTTGCATAGGCATCGACTAACAATTGTTGAAATAGGCGTCTAGAAAATAAGATATGTGGCAATTCACTAGCATTTTCTTGCAATGGGAAAGCAAAATACTCATGAATGCTGAGAGTAGCATGGCCACATTCAGAATTTGATTTCGACGAATTCAGTGGAACATCAATGAATCCATTTTTCCTATTTAAAAAAAGCTATAGATACTACAATGGTAAGTACAATGAATGTAGCTCAATGATCCTTTATAGTCGACTGTTGAATGGTTCGATAGTTATGTCCCAACCCTCATGCTGATTTTCAAAATTACCTATGATCAAACCGGCCGCCTTATTATCATTTTCTAGCAACTTATATCGTCAATTATCTGAGTTAGGTCGATCATCATTAATTCCAAGTTGACCAATTAAGCGTATCCTCACATTTACAGTTTTCTCTATGCGTATCTTATCATCTGTAGATTGGAACTACTTCACTAGATCATTGTGATTGTCCAACATGTGTTTTAAATCATGAATGATATCATCAAACATCCATGAGTTTCTTGAATCAAGCCTATGTAAAAACTAAAGATGAAAAGAAATAAGATGAACACGAACATCAAATAAGGTGACAAAAATTCATGCAATGCTTTTGGGTATGAAATCAGTACCCAATAGCTCTTTTTTGATCATCAACCTCAGCTGCAGGATTTGTAATCTAAATTTGGGTGTAACATGGTTCAGCTCCCTATGCAGGTAGCAAACTACCAATTCTGTGACATATTTGCCAATGTTGTATGTTCGAACATTGTTCACGAAATTTTTACTCATGTCATCATTGCCATATAGCAACTCTTCAAACAAACACAAAGGATCTTCCATTAGAGGAATACTAATTTTGCCATGCATGCAACATAGCGACAATTTTGGGTCTCTAAGGTTTTGTAGCACTTATCAACCCGTTCCTTGAACAAAAATATGGCTGAGTAATAATGACACGTTTAAGCGGGATTGCCGAGATCCATGTATTTTACGTGTGCAAAGAATAATTACATTATTGCGAAATACTTATTTACATGTATATTAACAATGTAACCCCCAGGTTGCAAAGATCAGCAAGGGTCAAAGATCGACAACGGTCAACAGTTGTAGGACCTTTAAAGCCGACTCCGAGTGCTTCATCAGACTTAATAGCCTAACAACTAAATGACCAGAAGATCTAAAGAGCCCCATTTAGCAACCTCAGAGGTAAATCTCCATTCTTGTGTTCTAGCGGTTCAGGACACCTATGCACTATGCTAACGAGTTCACAGTGCCCCAACCTAACGCCGTGACGTGGCGAGCATGCCGGCTAAGGCACCTACTTGGGAGCCG
>CAVNYN010048847.1:1025-26329 GCA_963692815.1 Nyctanthes arbor-tristis
CCCAATTAAATCCTTACACGTGTTTAATTAATTAATTAATTAATATTTGATTAACTAAGAAAATGCTGACTTGTAAATTAAATAAACACGTGTAAGGCTTTTATTGGACGGACAGCAAGCGAGACAGGGTTTGGGGACAGCAGATCCGGACTCGAAATTGAAAGGTTGTCAATAATGTATATCCACAGGCTCGCCACAGAACTTGCACGATACTTAGGTTTCGAGTGGGATGTTTTAGGTTCAAATTACGCATATCCCTCTCTTTCCCTATCTCCTCTCGTATAAGGGGAAGAAAAAAAAAAGAAAAAATAAATTCTTATAATTAGGAAAAGCTTTTGGTTATGAATAACCTCAAAGTTGGTCGATCCCGCCATCTATGCTTGGGGTTGCAAAGTATATTAATGTTGTTAATTCTGGAAAGAGCAAGGGAATAGAATATATTCACGGCACATGAATCAATTTGACAAATTTCCAGGACGAACAAAAATGAATTAATGAAAGAAAAAAACCGAAAACTTTATGTGGGAATATTTGATACTACATATCTCTTATTCGAATGGTTTGGAACCACAAAACAGCTATCACTTGGAAGCTAGCTTTGCTTTAATTTGTTTGTCTGCATATTGAAATGAAACTACAAGAACCAAGTACTGAATGAATGTTAGGATTAATTGCACATTCGCATCGTATATATTCGTAGTACGACCTATCTATCTTCAAGAACCAAATCTTACCACAATCCTTCTCCAGACTCTCTAATTGGCTACTCTTCCTTTATAGTTAATTTTGCACACAACATATTCTTCTTCATTATCAGTACATGTTTATTCACACAAATCAATCAATTAATCACTAATTAATTATGAACCACGAGTCGAGGCCGTCCTTTCTTATGTATCTCAGCCAACCTTACATTCCCGATACTTTAAACCGATAAAGGTAATTAATTTCAAGAACTTGAACAGATTCTAAGTATGGCGCTAGCTATACGTATTTAATTATTATTATTATTATTATTATTATTATTATTATTATTATTATACTATAAAAAATAAAAAGTATCGTTTTTATTTAAAGGGGGGAAGATATGATGTGATGGGAATATTTAAGCTATATGGAAGAGGACATATATTGGTTTCACAATCTCACAAGTCCCTCTCAACTCATAATTACACTAGCAACCTTTTCTCTCCTTACTAAAGATTTTTGTTTACAAGTTCACGTTAAAGTTAGGAAATAGGCAGTTGGTTCGCCCAATTACTGATCAGTTTTTACAGCTTTTATATAATATAATTAATCAAATGTTATTTTTCTTTTCTTTTACGTCTACCAACTCTCTATTTACATGTTCAAGACCTTCTCTCTAGCTACATCAGTCTCTCTCAATTCATGCAGGTCTTATCGAGCCGGCAGGGAGGCATCAGCTGGCCACAGGGAAGTGAACCTACTACTCAATTCTAATTCTAATTAACAACATTAATTATTGCTGATGTTACTAATCTATCTCACTCGGGCGATACATTTTAGTAGGGTAATTACTGACTCGATACGAGGCTATATGTATATGTATATTATTAATCTTGAAAGTTGAAATAATACTTTGTACCTCATATTCAGGCATATTGGTGCCTCTCTTATCTTATCAAGAAAACAGCCAATAAAGGCTGTGGCTTATGTGGTGCAATCTATCACCTTACCAGACAGCAATTTCACTAGTCTAATTTGAACCATGAATCAGAGTAGAGATGATTCAGGAGCAGTCTTTAATTATTTCATTTCAGTAACAATATTATTATAAACAAATTTTGACTATCATCATCATAAGTCTCTGTCATTCATTTTATTCGAGCTCAATTTCTTATTTAGTAATATTGTGTATCAAACATTTAGTAATAAGTCGTCAACGAGTAATAATTTCATCGTTGAATAAATATATACTCTTTTAGTGGTACATCTACTGCATGTGTGGTATCTAAACTGGAGGAGTCACACCATATATGTAAAATTAAAATCTCAAAAAGGTGTATTCCCCAACTTGGCAGTTTGCACTTCCCCTCCTGTTTATAAAGGGGCCTCTCTTTAGAACTTGCTTTCCCATACCATCCCTTGATTTCTGGACTTTTTCTTCTCGATTCCCCATTTCGTCTTCCAAATAATGGCTTCCAATTCGCTATCTTCACCAAGTGCAAGTTCATCTTGGACGCCGAAGCAAAACAAGCAATTCGAAAAGGCCCTAGCTGTCTACGATAAGGACACCCCCGACCGTTGGCAAAATATAGCTCGAGCAGTTGGAGGAAAATCGGCTGAGGAAGTAAAAAGGCACTATGAGATTCTTTTAGAGGACCTCAAGCACATCGAGTCTGGTAATGTACCATTTCCAAATTACCGGCCGGCCGGGCAGAAACAACCGCTCACCACAGATGGAGAGCTAGCTATATAACATACACTTGTCCTCAAGAAAACGTAAGTTTTAATCCATAATCTTGTGAAATTATTAAGGAAAAATATCCAATCTTGTTCCCTGTCTTAAGAATGCCCACATGTACATATGAGATCTGGTCGCGCTTCTCTTTTTTCTTTTCATGTGGACAACATTCCAATGCCCCTTTTATTTATTTTTAAAAATATATATACACACACTATTTCATGTGAGAAGACAAACCAGTTGTTTTCACAAATCAAGGGAGATTCTCTCTAAAATATTTTATTCCACCCTTCTTGAAATCTTTTTATTCAATTATTAAACCACTTGTCTCATCATGATTGGTACATTGAACTGTATTACGACAATACATCATATATTTAATCCACATTAACTTTCTTATTAATTCGACCGTACATCGATATATACTCTAATTTAAATGCTATGCAGGCAGGGACGGAGCTAGTTCAGGAGTCGACCGCACTAGATTTTGGGGAAAAAATTTTAAGGTGTGGAAGATTGAATCTCCATGAAAATGTTCATAGGAGACCTCCGACGACTTGTGTGATCGGGAAATGGCGCAGGGCTTGGGAAGAAGATGATAGGCTTTTTTAAGTGAAATTACGCTCGATGATAGGCTTTTTTAAGTGAAATTACGCTCTTACTCTTACTTAGTTACTTTTGACTTTTATGGGCTGATAAAAGGGGTGATTGTTAGCCCAATACAATTATTTCAAATTTCAGAAGTTGGCTAGAAATTCTTGTTTAATCGTTAATTGTACTTTTTTTTTGACCAATTTTTATTTGTAAGCTAACTAGTGGATTACTAATAGTTAGGTATAATTGAATATTTGAATTGACACAAAATTTATATTATATGATTTATATATTATTGTATTGGCTTGGCTAGTTGGCTAATATTGTTGTAATATTGATAATTTGATATTGTAATTAGTTGATTCACTTATTTGTGAATTGTAAAATAATTTGCTTTATGTTTTAACTTTTAAGTTTTAATCCATTTATTATATTAGATATTAGATATTTATATTTGATCTTTTGTTTAATTGTTTTGAGTTTGAGAATAGCGATTTATTTTAGTTCGTTGATAATTTGTTGTTGAATGTTGTAGTCTTGCCAAGGGGTACTGTAAGGGATAGGTTGTGCAATCAAATGGGTGATGAGTGGATGAATGATAGTCTTCTTGTTTATGTAAAGAAATACGTATTTTTGAACATTGATAATGAATTTATTGTAAAACTGTTTCAAGGTATGAAAATCTATAAAGTTCAGTTGTAAAAATACGTCATTTTTATCAGTATTCATTGTTAAACTATTTTATGGTTTCTTTATTTCAAAATTTCAGACCGTACTGACTTGTATTTCTAGCTCCGCCCTTGTATGCAGGCAGAGACTGGTGCAGTGCACAAGGTCGATGCTATTGATATATTCAACATGCATACATACATATATATATATAGTACATATATAGTACAAGTGAAAGGATATAAAAAAGGCAGCAAACTGACGAAAATGCTCCAACATATTCATCATTAATTATTAATATATATATATATATATATAATTGTCTCTTCCACGTACGTACAATTTAACCTGCCTTCAAATCGGTAATCTTATCTTTTATATATATATATATATATTAAAGTAGGATATTGGTCATATGTAAATTTTTCCATAAAAATCACTATCTTATTTATAGATGCCTCTTTTTTTATATTTTATTCTAATAATATATATACGCATTTCTGACTGATTAAGTTTCAAATTAAATCTTTAATATCTTATATATATGTTTTTATTTTATGCACATATATATAATATAAGTAATTATAATATATATTATAATATATATATATATAATAAAAGTTATATCTCATGCTTGGATTTTCGAGTCGAGATATTTTTTTAAAAAAATAAATAAAATAATAAACAAAAATATGTGTATATATATATAAATACACTCTCCCGCTTATATATATTTTTATTTTGTATGTTTTCAATCGTATACACATACTTATATTAATAAATATAAGTGGGAACCCTTATATAGGTAAAAATTTAAGGTGGGCGGATACAATAGTAGTAATGTTTGATAATGATGGTTTAGAATAAAAATAAAAAATTCTTTTTTTATCCAAAATGTAAAAAATTTATAGATCAAAGAACGTTAATTACACAGTACTTTGGGCATACCCAGGTAAACGCAAAAATCAAATCAGAAAACAAAATTTATATGCAAAAATCATATAAAATTTATCATTTGTCGTAATATTATTTAGCTTCCCTTGGGTCTTTTGTAATAGGGGGTGTGTACTTTTAGATTTTTTTTTAAAAGATGAATTTAATGAATAGTAATTTTTTAGAGAATGTATGACACTATATAAAGAGATACGAAAAATAATTTTTCCAAGAATATATAATAGAGAATGAATGTGGTAAAGAATCCATTTTGATAAATGAAGATCATCCACACTCTAAATAATTCCAAGAGTTCTTGCACTGTATATACTTATTAAATAATGATATGAGTGTACGATATTTTGGATTTATATAAATTTTGTATACTATCTTTTCCATGCATGGTTTCTAGTTTTCATATTCAATGTAAAATTAAGTTTATATTAAAAAAGTCCTTATTAATGCTCATTTTTATTAGTTAAAAGTACCGTTCTATAAATAACAATTTAATTACTTATGTACCAAGTGAAAAAATTTTACACAATAAAATTATAATTATTAGTTCCGTGAGTATATGAGCAAGTAATACACAATAAAATTATGATTATTTGGTTCTTTAAATTATTATCAAGCATTTTTTGACTAATTATTATATGTCGTGCAACGCACGGGGATACAATTAGTATTACTAATTACTAAAAAGTGGAATCTTTGTAAAACATTCGAATTCCACCTTTACCCCCTAGCATTTTCTTTTAATTTTTAATTTGTCTATTCTTCTTATTACACCTCATTTATTGCGCTCTTTTAATCACAATATAAAATATTACACTATATTTATTAAACTCTTATTAATCAATTATTATATATGAAGAAAATTAAATATTGTGAAACTTTCATTGAAACAGTTATAATTATTGTATATATATTTATAATATTGTATTTATTACACTAAAGAATTAACCTTTATTGTAGTATTTATTGTAGTTGATTTCAATTTCAATTATTATTTCAATAATAAATTTTGAAATCCAAATTATATTTGTAACTCACTTTTGAAATTGAAATTACAATTCAACTATTATTTCATAGTGTCGTAAATTGTAACTCGTTTTTAAATTTTTTTTTCTAATTTCAAATTCTATTTTTACTTCTTATCTCATATTATTTCCTCAATTTCAATAATTTGTGTATTATTTAAATAAATTCAATTCAATTCCAAGATTAATATTTAGTTTTTATTATGGTTCAATTTAAAGATTAAAACCACAATATTAAATACAAAGTTACTATATTGTTATCCCTTTAAATTAGCATTTCATAAGAAATTTATTTAATTAAATGATCATAAACTTTTTTATTGTAGAAATAACCATATAGTAGATTTAAATATATTTTTTTTATCTTTAAATATATTTAAATACTATTAACGATGATAGGAATCCAAAGCCTATTATCATCTATTACATTATATGTTATCATACAATGTGTAAAGTACGTTTAAATTATTCGTATATTTATATGCTAAGTTCAATTATGTTGCCTCCGTGAGCAAATTAAATTTTTAAATTTTAGTTTCGAACAAGATCAAAATTCAACTGTGACATATATTAAATTAAAGTCCAATTAAAAGCTTAGAATGTTAAAAGCTTACCTGATACATCCTCTACCGTGATCTAAAAATTAAAGCCAGACATATGTTATTTATTTTTAATATCTTCAAAATGAATTTTACTCTTTCACAGTGGTAGCAACCCCGTTCTAATTTAAAATAAAATTTTGTTAACCGACCATATATATCATATACCTCTCGAGACGGGTTTAATTTTCTCACATCACTCACACAACCTCAACACATTAACATCATGGTTTCCCACAACTCGGATTATTATTATTATTATTATTATTATTATTATTATTATTTTAACATTACAAGGGGATGGTAGGATAGGAGAACTGAACCCTTAATGAAGGGTGTAAGAAACTAATACGGATGTCATTATTATTATTATTATGAAAGGTCCACAAATTTTATTATAGATTATAAAAATATGTACAATTTCAATTGTTTTTAGTTAACATCAATTTTAATGGATTCCATCAACGTTTCAGTGTCTTTAATTTGGATTAATTTAATTTAATGAATTAATTCCATTGAAGTAAAAGTTAATTGTTTATATTCATCTTCAACTCCATCTCTTAATGAATGAATTAATTTGATTTCTCAAATTATCATTTTCATCTCTTAAAATAATTGTTTATTCTTCTTCTCGTTTTCGGAGAATATGACCATGTATTCTTGTTCTTTTGGAAATATTCTAATGCCAAGGGTCCATGACCAAAGGTATGTTTCTAGACCCCGCCTCCACATTAACAAGTAACGTCATATTCTTATAGAATCAGAATACCAATTAAAGCGAGAATAAATAATTTTACCATCCATTGGAAAGGCTCGGCAATGCCATAAAATCAGCGAGGAAAAGCCGCAAAAATACGACTTCTCAAGGCTAAGCGGAATCAAGGTTAGCTCATAAATTCGTCATGTAAAGAAGAATCATGTAAAGAAGAAGTATTTTTTTTTTTTTTTGAGTTGTGCTATTTGAACAAAAATTTATACAAAAATTCTAATAAAACTGACGCATGGCACAATCTTATTTTTTAACACATCACATCACTTTTACATTAACATTAATCATACATGACACATGTCTATTTTGTCTAACTTTTTATCTATTATTTTGTCCAATTAAAATTATTCTTTTTTTTTCCCTCCTTTTCTTTTATATATAAAGTATATAAAAAAACACAAATAATTGTCCAAAGACGTATCTTGTTCACCAATCATAATCTCCTAGTCTTTACAATAGGTGGCGGAAAGGAAGTAGTGCCGAGTCGCATGCATCCGCGAAAAAGTGACACGTTTCACTGTATCCTTTCAATTAGTTTCTTTCTACAAACCCATTTCCTATTCTTCCCCCCTCTCGCAAATCAATCGCATTCGAGTTTCTAGCTCGATCTCGATCAAAAACAACAAGTACTTAGGTACTGGGGAAATTAATTAATTAAAATTAGAGTAATTAGGTACTAGAATATATATGATGATGGAGAAGAAGAGAATTATAATGGCGTTAATGTTTATGGTGTTTTTCGTGACATTGGTAAGAGCGAATTCCATCCCCCTACCGGCGGAATTACAAGATGCGCACAAGACGGATTCTTGGACCGACTGGGCTGTAAATAAGTTCTCCGAGTAAGATCCCTACAATTTATTTATTTATTATTTATTTTTATAACTTTATATATTATTACATTATATATGTGTATCTCTGGCTGCTCTACATACCATCATTTAATTTTCTCTCAATTATTAGAAATAGGTTGCTGAGGATATATGTCGTTTATTTAATTAATTAACAAATTATTAGCTAGTCCTTATTAAGGAAGATTATTATGCAGTTTGTTTTTAAGGAAAAATTAATTATACCACATATTGTTAACTTCTATCCTTTGATCAAGGCAGGCAGGCATACTTGTGCTGATTATAACAAATTAAATGCAGAATTTGGTAAAGAATTAATTCATGTCCTCGTCCTAATCTATAAGACATTATACTTGAGCCAATGGAGTAAGCAACTGCATGATGCTAATTAATAATTAGCAGGTTGATTATAATGTTCAAGGCTTTCAGAATATATTCCAACATGCTTCTTTATCCTGCTGTTTGCAGGGAAAATAACTAATCATATTTTATTCTATTAATTAATTATTATGATTATTATCGTCATTGTTAATAAGATTAAATTCATCCACCTCGTGATCTTCTGTTAATTAATATTGGCAAGTTGAAATTGTCCAACATGTCATTCATCGTGTTAAACCTATATATACGAGAGTGTGAACACTCCTACATCGAGCAAGTGATCAATGCATCGACTTAATTATAAGAGATTGGCTAATGCACCACCTAGCTAATATATTGTTATCCTTGTGGATGAAACCCTAATTCCTTACAAGGATTATTTGAGCTTTTGTGCTGACCCAAATCTTTTACTCTGTGCATGGTGCACAAACAAATTCTTGTTTTAAGCCGAACATATATAGATGGTGGGAGATAAGTTTGATGGCACTAGTTGGGGGAAAGAAAAAAGACAATGTATTTATTGTTGCTCTCGAGGTAGAAGTTGTGGTACCCAATATAAGAAGATGATCACCTACTGCAGTGAAAGATTTGGATTCAATATAGCATGTAATGCTCGTTTAAGAAAGATGGGTAGATTACCTAGATTGCATTGTGCGTTTTAATTATTCGAATGGAGAGGCATTGTTGAAAATGTGCAAATATATCAGGAGCAAGTGATGGGTGCTAATTATTATTAAAGCTACCTCAACTAACAGGTTAACTTTTTATAGGAGAGTCCCAACTCCTTGTACCATTTATTTTGTTTGACAATCTAGTCAAAAGGATAATTTGATCAATTGTTGAAATTAAGAATTTAAGAATAAAAATCCAAAGCCTAATTGCTTTATATAAATCTTGGGTGTTCCTCTCTTTTTACTTATCGCGTTTTAGTACATAATTTTAAAACAATTTAGCCGCCTGTACAACTTGCAACCTTTCTGAGATAATTGTCAATGAATATTAGCTAATTATGACAGTGAATAACGGTATTGTAATCAAACTAATAAGCTGCAGTAGGGTCATTTTTTCCTGCCCTAATGAAATTTTGTTATCAACCATAATTAGTCCATTTACCAGTTAGAAAAATGAGTATGTTTACCAACGTATACTTTTTAATCTGGATTATATGCCATGTACCAAAATTTATTAGGCTGCTTTCCTGCTCATGAAGATGTGTGGCGGTTAGGACAAAAGCAGCGCGCTTGTGGGAGTCATATTAATGAAGAACAAAATCTTTAATGTTGTAATGTCTATCGTTGATTCTTTCAGAGGATTTGGACTGGACAAAGATACTGCAAGAGAAGCAGTTCGAAGGATCATGGAGAAGGCCAAGTTTGCTGCTAAAAAATCCACGGATACAATGGATTCTGCTGCATATGGTGAATGTATAATGGATATATTTTGACTCAGGTATCTTATGATAGAGAAGTTATAACATGTCTATTTGGTAATGGATGTTGTATTTTGCAGAGACTTCGAAGTTGGCTTCTGACAAGGCAAACGATGTGGCAGACACAACATCTGAGAAAATGGGCGATACTAAGAACTATGTTTCTGAAAAGGCTGGCGGAGCAATTGATATGGCAGAAAGCGGGAAGGATAAAGCTCACGAGGCCTTTGACAAAGCAAGTCTATCAATGGATAAGGGTTTAGATATGGGCTATAGTGCAAAAGACTCCATAAAGGAAAAGGCAGAAGAGACCTATGATTTTGCTTCTGAGAAGGGACACAACATTATGGATAGAGCTTCTGAAATGGGAAACAATGCTTATGACAAAGCAGGACGAGCAATGAACAAAGGTTCTGAAATGGCCAAAGAGAAAGTCGTGGAAAGAGTGTCGCATGGAAAAGATAAAGCATTTGAGGGATACGAGGATGCCAAATCTAAGGTCCAGGATACTTATATGTTTGCAAAGGATTCCTTGACTGATGAGGCTAAAGAGAAATATGAAGCCGCTAAGGAGAGAGTTTCAGATGCTGCAGGCAATCTAGGAGCAAAAATGAGATCTGAAGAGTTGTGATTGATATCTGAATTGATTCTCTATATGTTTGTTTGTTTACTTTGGCCCCGAAAAAGTTTACTTAAAATAGTGATAATTAATTGAATTTTGAAGCGATCGAGGTGTTGAGGAATAATACTCAACAGTATTATTATAGATGGAACATAACATGAAACATTTGTCCGGGTCACAAATTAAAGGGGCCTGGGTTTTCAACTTCTTTGTACAAACAATTGAGAGCCTGAGATGAAGTGCAAAAATATATGTAGAGATTCCGATCTCACCATTCATTTGCTGACATATTATCCTCGAGGAATTATATATATATGTATATGGAATGGAAATTGCCTTGAAAATATCTCTCACTCCCAACCCAATATTACACTTTTGTTGGTTACATATTTGAGCCCGAGAAATGCATAGAAAGGCCTACAAAATATCACTAGCTAGCTAGCTAGCTGATCATCGGGGTAAGTAAATCAATAGTAATTGTTATTTATTATTTAAGTGAATCTTGTTTAATTTTCACTGATATCCTTGGTTATTCAGTGAAAACTTTTCCATTTTGACCTAAATTTTGCAAACCCTTTTACACTGTTAATATGAATTGAATAATATATGGATCCATATGCAAGGTCATTTTACAAATTCTTCTATTGTAGAGACGGCACTTATAAAAGGTAAGAAACCACCTCTACAACTGTGTTCTCCATAATGTGGACAGCGTGTGACTTCCATAGAAAAATTAGTCATTTACCGAGGCACGAAACACACATATAGAGAGTAGGAGTTTAATTAGCCTGATTTTGATGAGCTTCATATAAAAATTATTAATTAGTTCACCAGTTATTTGAAATGCAAGTAATGAAGATCGATGATCAGAAATTAAGAACCTCAACTACAAGTCAATAATTAAACAATACTTTAGTTTTGACGAGCTAGGCCATGGATGGATGTTTCCTTCTTTCCTTGGTTTCACTGGGTTGAGTTGGCACAAGATTGAATGAATGCAGATATTTTAAGGGTCATTCTTAAATCAAAAGTTTGATTATTACCTGAGAAAATTGGGACCTGCAAATATCAGTCCTCCTTCATTAATTAATTCAAGAAAAGTTGAAAACTCATGCAAGTGATTAGTAGTTCATCGTTTCCTAATACTGGGTCTAGGCTGCTGATGGAAGTGATTTTTACACAATCTACTCCTTAAATAACTTGGAGAATGTCGAATGATGATCCTGTTTGCAGACAGTAATACTAATTTTTTTTTACCTTAAATTAGATTTGTCTCTTCTTCATGGCTTGTTTGTTGTTGTGCAACCAAACCTTGAACACTTCTCTCTTTACTCCTATTTCATTGCACAGTTGCTGCACTTGTTCTTCTTCTTGTTTTTGGATCCTCCACCCGATTTTTACAGCTAATTCCTGCATTTTGTCCTTCTGTTCTTGGTTGAATTTCGTCCGGAACCGCTTCTTCGATGGCTGCACTACTGCATGTCCGCCGGCGCTCGACCCGTACATGTTTAGATCGTCACTCGATGAGTCCGCCGCAGCTCCGCTGCCGTTTCCGCCGAACGCCACCATCAACGGCGCCGTATGGGAGTATTTATGTTGATTCTGCTGTGGCGGCGCAGTTCGAGGAGATTGGCTGTGGAGAAGTGGAGCCCGGTGGGTATTGGTACTTCCTTGGACCTCTTTCCGGTGGAAATTCCGGTGGCAATCACAGGCGGCACATCTCAAGAATTCCGGGGTCCCGTCCTCCCCACGCGGCATGAATTCTCCACAACCATCCACCACATGGCCTCCCATCTTTGCAGCATGATTCTTGAGGCATTCTCTGTATCTGACAACTACAGTTGCTGAGGCTGGTGATGGTTCTTGACGCTGCTGTGAAGGCGGAGGCGGCGAGGACTTGGAATTGGATGCACCACCGAGAGAAGTGGAGGGTGGATCTGGATCTGGGGTGGGGTTTTTCTGTACAGGTGGTGGTGGAGGAGGAGGTAGAGGGTGGTGATCTAGGGTGAGTGTAGGGCTGAAAATGGCACATCCGCGGCGGGTGGCATTCCCTCTGATCCTGTCAGGTGTAGTGGAAAGGATAGGAGCAAGAGGAAGCTTAACAGGTGATGATTCTTGATTGAACTGTGAAGGAGTAAAACTCAGGAAATTTGGAATCCCTACATCCCTTTCTTGACCACCCCTATTTTCCATAATTAATGAACTGATGATCAAAACTTAAGAAAGATAATCCCCGTCTTAATCCTTTCTTCTTAAACTAAACCATGAGAACCTTTTCATCTTAATTTTCTTGGGCTTCTTTGCCTTGTGCTCAGAAATATCTGCCCTAATCTCCTGTCCTGGGAGCGATTAGTGATCAGCAAAGTAATCAAGAACTGAATTGGGCTTCAGCTTCTTTTGACTATGACTTTTTGGGTGCTAACCCCACCACCCCATTCACTGATTCTCAACCCTATTCCCAATATGTATGTAATATAGACGCGAGAGAGAGAGAGAGAGGCTTATTAATTTCAAGAAACTTGGGTTAATTGAAGGAGGAGATTAGCATAAATAAGCATAATAATAATAAAACAATATTGTTAAATACAGAAGTGGACAAACGACTGGCTTGATGCAGGTAGGGTGCAGCGAATGGGGCCCTTAAAATTTACCTTACATGATAAATAATAATAATAATAATAATAATAATAATAATAATAATAATAAAAAGAAGGGGTGGGCTGGGGGGAGTAAAACTGTAGCAGAGTCAGATGAGTTTGCAGGAAACTATGTGAAGACCTGGAAAATGCAGCTGCTTTAGCACTGATTCAAGGATAATGGGGATAAATAAAACAAGATTAATTAATATAAGTAATTTGATTCTGAGCACAAGAGAAGGAAAGGAAAGGGAGAAGTTAGTGTGTCTCCCAACAGCCGTCCAAGATTCTTAGCAAAATCCAGTAATCCAAAGAATGAATGAATGAAGAGATGAGTGCGGTACACACCAGAAAAATAACTCTCTAGCTACAGAACAACCGACAGTCCCGTCCCATGTTGCTTCTTTTCCTCAGCTACCTCTCCTAGCTACTAGTCCGCTTCTTTCTATCTATCTATCTATGTACAAATACATCCCACAATTTAGTATTCTAACCCTAGCAATTCACAGAGGGAGATATGATTGGGTGGTTGGAATCTTGATCTGAATATGAAGCAAGCATACAGATAGATAAGGTTGCTAAATTAACCTGGGATTTGCTCTTAAGAACCCAACATATCTGAATATGAATCAAGCAGATATGGATAGTATTACAATTGAAAACAAGCAAGGACGTGAATTGATAAGATTCTATTCTATGGGGGGGTGGGGGAGACAGGAATTGTGGGGTGGTGGTGGAGGAGAAAAGTGAAAGGGAATACTGGTCCACTGGAGCATAGTTGTATTTATTAGCAAGGTCCCCTGTTAATGCTACTGTTTGTCAGATTCTCCTCTAATGTCCTTGCCTCTTCCACCAGGCCCTGGGAGCCTCTCTCTACACAAACCAGTCATAGTGCAAATCTCTGTAGTTTCTTTATGTAACACTAACATCATATATATGTCCTTAATAATAATTCTCATTATTTTCTTTATAAGAATATTAGTAAGTAGGCGTTTACTACGTACGTGTGGATCCCAAGGGCGCTTGTGCAATTTTTGCTTGAAATATTTTCTCCATGGTTACTCAATTTCTACCCGTGATGGGTGATGGTACCTTACCTTCTACACTTCTACTAGGTTTTGTTAAAGGAAGAATATATAATAATTGCTTGATCAGTATAAGTTTCACGTGCATTTCTCTAAGGGCTTTAAGCCACAACAAGTGTTTACCATTGAAATGATTTACAAACTTTCAGATAAAACTATAGTCACTTGTTCAGAGCATCTTTAATGCTATTGTCCATTGTGAATGTTGAAGGAAAGAGAGAGGTAGAGATGATAATTTGAAAATGAACGGAAACAAGTTTATGGAAAAAAAGGAGGGAAAAATGAAAAAGATGATAGAGATAGAAAGAAATTCAAAAATAATGATAAAATAGTTTTCGAAAATGTGGAGGAGGATGTGTAGAGGTAGATATTGTTGGGAAAATGGTTATGAAAAAGTAGAGTAAAAGAGTGCATGAAAAGTGTTTTTTAAATTTTAAAAAAAAGTGAAAAATGAAATAAAATAAAAAAGTATGGGACCCACTGAAAAGTGTGTGTCTTTCCCTCTCTTAATTGGACAAATGTCTTAAAATGGTATGCATTGAAGATGCTTTCAAGAGAAAAAAATATTTAACTTAACGGTTGCGCTACGTTAATTAGTTAGTATAGACGGTACTAGAAAATCTTAATGAATTTTATAGAGTCAGATCGAACTATTGTATGACGTCCAAGAACCAATTTAGCTATTTTCTATTGATTCTCGGCTCTATATAGAAATCGATCTAACTGTATAGAAAAACCAAGAAAATCTTCCATGCCGGCCTGCAAGAATTGTATCCGGTTAGTAACTTTGAAAGTATGAGTAACATGTACAGTTAGACTCAAGAAAGGTATAATCACGACTTCAGAGTGGAAATACTTATCTATAACAATATCAAGAAACACCAAAACAGAATACCAAAAAGAGTGATGCGCAAAACAAAAGACAAAATGGATAACAACATCTCTATATTGTAAACCTCATTTGAAATTATTTTCCATAGCAACAAAGTAAGAAAAATTATCCTCAATTACTATCATTGTGTCCAACAAATCAAATTAATTGGGGATTGCTGTGAGTGTTTTCAGTTAGCTGATCGCTAATTGTACTAAAACAAGGAAAGATACCTGCCATAATATTCTACATTGTTTCATTAAAACACCATTATTTATAACATCTCTCATGAATGGATTATAGTAATACTGATATTCTAAATTTATAATAATAAATGGGCTTGTCATATTGAAACTTTAGCAGTGCCACCATCTAGCTTCGTCCTTACTACGATCCCACTTGGGTACCATTGCCACCTAATTGAGTGGCAGATATAGTGCTTGCGCCCCATTACAAGTCCCTTCTCCATGCAGCAACATATCATTGCATGACAATGGTGTATGTGTTGCATGCTTCTCCGACGCGCACTCCCACACTTGATGTACGTTTTTTTTTTCAGAATGCTGATTTTTATTTATTTAAAAAAAAAAAAAAAGAAAACCAGGTAGGAGTGGTGACAAATAATTTGTACATGGATGGATGTGCTGTTGGCTTTTAAATGAAGTTGAAGTGGAAAAATAAGAGCAATACTAGGGGGACATGAAAAATAGACATTATTAGGTGACATTCTCATGTGCCACACATTCATTGAGTGATGATTACATGACTATTTTTTATTATTCAATACAAATATGCCACATAAAAATGTCACTTAAAAATATCCCCTTTTTATGTCTCTCTAAAATTTATCAAAAAATAAATAGCCGTGGGTATGGGCGTAAATGAGGGGGCAGTGGGCTACACGGAGGAGCACGCAATGTTTTCACCTTGGTCCACACGTCAGGGGAAGCTACCCATGCTATGCTGCTACGTTTTCGGATTTCTCACTTTGGACCATTTTTCCCTTGCTTTTTCTCATTAATTAATCACACGTATGAATTGATCAAACAATTTTTTGATACTCCGATAAGAAAATTGCCTCTTATAGTGTCATATGACTATGTGAAGATTGTGATTTCCCATGTGACCTGAACCACATGGACATATGATGACATAGAACGTCCCTATCTTACTTCATCCTTCTCGACAAATTTAAAAATTGATGTGTGGATCTAAAAAATTCAAATTTACTGTTAATTTGAGGTCCTCCAATATGCACGAGGGTTCTCCAATATTGACAAGAAATACTGTATTTGAAGTAATACACACTTTTTCATAGTAAATTGATTAGAGATTATTACAAGGATACAAATCATCACAATGGAAATCCAAATAAGACTGCTAATGAAAGGCCAAAATAATCTACAATTGATATGATTATCAAGTGAACTGGAAACGCAAGAATCAATAGCTATCTTTTCTCTAAAATTTGATTTAACACATTTCTTAGTTTAATAGTTTGGCAGCATTATGGTATTATTATATTGTATTATGTTATATACACCCAAGCATCTATATATGTTTAATGCATGTCCAATCCAAGTAAATCTCTTTGAGCTTTTTCGACAATTTGACAAGATCATGAAAAAGACGTAAAAACACAGACAACGATTAGTTTTTGCTTAAACTGTGTTAAGTTTTTTCTCAAAACTTTTCGGATACTATTGTACGACTGTCCGAAAAGAAGAAGAAAACAACGTGCTAACTAGTCCAAACGTGTATTAGAATATAATAAAACATACGAGTGTCAACATTTTGTTTTGCAGAAATTTATATAAAAATTAGTCTGTCGGGCTCTGTTTGACTATAAATTGCTCTGCTAATGGTTAAATTAATTAATTAAATACGAAATGAGAGGACAATTATTAAAGTAATCTTTTTTTATGTTGATGATTAGTAGTCAGGGATTAATCCACGTGTTCAAAGCCTTACCATAATCTCTATTTAATTTGTTTCTCTAATTAGACTTTTAGATATGTTTATTCTTTTCTTTTTGAGTTACATTGATCCGATGAAAAAACTCAAGTACCTTGACAGAGTACTCCATACAAATGAGAAACATGCACGTGGGTTTTTACGTCTCAATTTTGGGACCTTTAAACGTGTGTTGATTGTTTATTGGTCTAGAATACCCTAATATAGATTACTTCTGAAATACTAAATATTTTCTCCAATGAGAGAGTACAATGACCAAAGTTTGTACCGAATTAATTGCCATTTTATATTGCAGTTTGTTCTTGAATATATATTTGATTTGTCATATAAAAGCAACGACTAAGTTGATTATTCTTTCTCTGCATTTCTCTCTCTAATTTTATTTTTGAAAAGTAAGGATTAACCACGCTTGATTTATACTTTCAAAATTTATTTTCCTTTTTTATATTATTAAAAACCCAGAGAAAAAAACCTAAAGTGATAGCTCAAGTGATAAAAAACACATTTTACCAAGACAACGTTCTGGATTTGAGTATATGCGAATGCCCCTCCTGGAAATTCCTCCAATTGTATTTATTAAAAAAAAAAAAAAGAGGAAGGAAACCGAAACCCGGAGAAAAATAACTTTGATACATAAAAATGTATGGATACTCAGATTGGAGACCACATTTGGAATAATCAATCATCACTAGTTAAAAACAATAATAAAACAGTAGAAAGTGAGATACATAGGTTGAAGAATAATTTAGAAACTCAAACCATTTGCTAATAGCCAATAAAAGATCACCATTTTGTCCAAGATTAGGGACACTGTCACATCACCAGTCTCAGGCATTGGCACTATTGCCCTGCAGCACTTCCCACTTGGAGAGAGATTGAACAAATCCACTTTATTCAACTAAACCTTAATGCTTCCATGCACCTAACTAATTCTTAACCCCACATAAATAGCTAGCCCGTCTTCCATATTGCAGAAAAAGGGGATGTAGCTATGAATAACTAATCAGCATCCTTGCTGAAGAATAGCAGCACTTGTTCAGATAGATTCAAGTATCCTAGAGTACACTTCAGTGCATCATATTCAACAGTTTACAACTAATTGCTGCCCCTCTAAAGCCCCCGTCTCACAGCGGGGGGAGTGCTCAATATGACACATCTCCATTGCTCAAACTCTCTCACCCAGAATCTTTACCAACTTCTCCAGACACAAAAGTTGAATTTTCCATCAAACTTTTTTTTTTTTTTTTTTTATCAACCCAACACGGCAAAGAAATTTCTTTAGTTGTAAAGTCAACCACCTCCAACCAGTCATTGACCCCACATGGATGACCTATAACAAATGAAAATTATTAACAGTAAGAAAACGACATATAACCCTGCGAAATCTAGGGATACATGTATAGCAAACATTCTGAAGCCAAGTTAAAAACAAATAAAATTAAATTAAAAAAAAAAAAAAACAGTCTTAAGAGCAAAAGTAACAAGTTGCTCATATCCGATGAACTGTTATGAATGATAAAATCAATAAAACTGCAGGTCAAAAAGGTCAGGTACCTGTGGAATTCACATGTTAGAACCATATGATGTAGTGAAGCCATGGTACCAGTATCAAGCACCAAATAACAAACTTCGTGCATAAATTTCTAGTGGATCCAATTAGTTCTCAACATATCATTAATGCTAGCATCCTATATTCCATCCAATTTTAAAACACTTCACTATCATGTAGCAATGGAATTATGCACAATTCAGAAATAAAACCTCCATCACTACTGAACATCAATGCCAAAAGATCAAAACTACCACAAATACACAAAACATTGGCATACAAAGTCCCAAGCTTTCCAGAGCCTGGATTCAGTGGTCTCAGGATAGCTGCTAATAAGCTAGCATAAGATGTAGAATCCTTCCATTACTCGAAGCATATCTTGCTAAAAGTTGAAAAGTTCACATAAGGTTTAAAATAATATCTTCTAGTTGATTAGAGCCCAGAAAAATAAGTTAATTCAGAAGTAATATTTCTGACAAAATATCACTTATTTATATGAGAATAAAGCAACAACACATACAATGTTTGGAAAATACTACTAAATTATTTTCAAGCTTCGCCAAACATGTTGGTACCCAGGCATAGAAAGTACCAACAGTGTCCATGTTCGGTTCCACTTTATACCGTAAATGTGTCATCTCTTGCACAAAAAATATCAAAAGCTCTGCAAATATAATTATGCAAATTCTTGAAATATATTTCAGCATTTTCTTCAACACAATTAGTTTAAATTTCATAGTACAAGCTTCATTCATACTCTATAACTAAAAAGAAAATGTCATTTTTTTTTTTTTTTTGACATATAACATATATCCCAAATCTCAAACAAGTTTAGTTACATATTAGATGAGACAACTGAGGACCTATATCTACCTTTTACGTGAATGGGTGTGTTGGTGTCCTGGAAGTACATAGTCTATATATATATATATATATTCTATATATATATATATAGAGAGAGAGCAAATTACTGCTAATGGAAAAATCAAAAGAAAGAAAAGGTATAGATACCAGGCCAATGACGGCAGAATTCAATTCCATAATATTTAAAGCGAACCCATTCCCACTGCACTTGCAGTGATTTACCTCAAAAGCAACTCAAACTCATTACAACACAATCATAGGGTCGATTCAAAATAGAAATTTGTTGTTCCAATGATCAGGAAAAACAAATAGACACAAAAGAATTTGGCTTCTACAACTTTTCTTTTGGAAGACTTGTAAAAATTTTCTTAAGGAACAATGATCAGGGTCCACTGATGGTGCTAAAAGTGAATATATCACATGATAAGCTAAAAGGAAGGCTGACCCCTAGTAACAAGATCTCTCTAGCGCATACTCCCTCCCAATAACTGCTTCTCCCCAAAACAAACTCCAATGCGGGTGGCATAAGAGTAAGTTCACGGTTAAATAAGAAACACATTTCAACACAGTAATGAGAGTGTAGCTGCAACACATCTTTCATTGAGCAAGCACACGCCAGGGGTTTATTATACGCTACATGCACCCTATATCCAAGCTAGCAGCCCGTCAACTCTGCATTTACTACTAATTAGAAGAGAAAAGTCAATTAGAGCTCTTGAAGAAGATCAGCCTGTTATCTGCAGACTTAACTTTTATCAGTCGAGCCGTGGCCCTTTCAGGGAGCTGTTGTGACAATTAAGTTAGAACCCGCAGCTAATGACTCTGGCCTTAGAGAAGCAGGCCAAGGCCGTCTAAGTCCTTTACTACCATGTTAGGGTCTGTTTGGCAACCAATTATAATTGTTTCGAAATGGACATTTAATTATGAGCTACAGCTATGCAAAAGACTAATCAACCTTTACAATACAAACTTCAATGGCAAAAAGAAAGACCGATCAACTCTTGACCTACCAGATTTTAGAAAAGGTTCTAGGCCAGTCAATTTAGGCTTGAAAGCTCAGAACTAGCTCGGAAATGCACTCATGAATCATAAAATAATTAAAGAAGATGGCAAAACCCGAAAAGGTAATCAATTGATATGGATCCTAATTTAACCAGTCACTCTATCCTCATCATACGTTTTATCCTTCCAATTATTATTTGTATCCTTAAGTTATATTGTCTATAATGCAATATGCAAGATTTGATTAAATAACCAAACAATGATCAGATATTTACTAAATTAACAAGAGATCACATGTATTCGACTGCAGAGAACTTCTTAAGAAATTTTGCATCGTGCAATAGCAACACGAACTTGAGAGTTTGATTATATGTTTTCAATGTTGACAAGACTCTAAAGTAACCAGATTTATGCAATATACTAATCTCACTCTTTATTCTTAATATGTTAGCAAACTCAGGCAACAAGAAACAGTAAATTATAACCTCAAATCTAAGATTAGTGATTTCATTGAATAATGATATTCAATGTTCATAGGTCGTTAAGGTTAAATTAAATTTCACTTACTCATGTTCAAATATACACAACTAACTCTATTCATCAATCATAGAAAAACTTTGGGTTATAAACTCTGGAATACTCCATCTCCATATAAATATGCATAATTCCATAATCATATCACCTAGAAGACTCAAATATTAGCACAAGAAAATAAATCATTAAGCAGACTAAATTATCACATTTATCTGGAGACAATAGCAAGAAACTTAGGAGTTACTAATGAATAACTTCATTGTATGCCAAGGAGGGAAAAAGAAGCAAACACGGGGAAGGAAACAATTTTGGCAGACAATTTCAATGTCAATATACAATTAATAGTCTATGTGAATTAAACACCCTAGTCTTACGTCATAACTAAATTTCCTATCTTTAACCAAGCAAGGAAATTAACAGAAAAGAAAATGCATTAAATCAAGTCTAGTCAAAATACTAATACTATATTTTTTCTCCTAAAATAAGTCTTCACTCTTAAATTTATGAAAGATTTCCATATGCCATGAATTTCTAGTTTGGCTCACTGAAGTAGAGTTTCTCTTAGCCAGAGGGAAATAATAGCAAAATTGGACAGCTTTTAAATTGAAGACTTTAGAAGAAAAAGTAGTAGACAGTTAAACCCAATCTCATCACATTTCAGCTTACTCCAGTGTCATTGACGATTTTGAGAGAATTTGCCTTAGTTGTGGTTAAAAATAAAGCAAACGGGAGAAGAACCAGCTAATCAAAATGGTGAACTTTCATTTTGAATTTTCTAACTCTCCCTCCCTCCGTCTTCCCTCTCTCTCAAGCGTACAGGATATAACCTAAATTTATTTTCAAGTTCACACATAATATATATGCAAAAAAACCAAGCTCATTCAATAGATTCATAAATCTCAGAACAGAATATTCTTTCATTCTGTCTAGAAAGTGCTCAGCCTCCAGACTTCCGCCAGTACATTAAGGGCCCTCACGTATAGGGGATGAAAAATAGTCACCGAATCATGAGCATGCTAAGAAACCTGACTGCTTAGCCAAAGGAGAACAACCATCTGACACTATGGGAAAGGACTTGAGTCTATTCTTGGTGGTTGATTGGGCGAGATTTTCAAAAAAATTATTTTTGAATACTTAGTTAAAAGGATGAGGAAAGTTAGAACTTAGAATACAATTCCAAAAAAGTAGGGGGAAAAAGTTATCGGTCCAATAAACTATGTAGTTTATAGAAAATGATAGTTAAAATAAGCAATAATTCTTCAATTTTTCCCCAAACAATTTTCATTATTCAAACTAGAGAGAATTTTCTAGAAAAAGTTGCAAATCTCTTCCATGAATAATGGTACATTGAAATTGATGAAAATGCAAAGCTTAAAAATTCAATTTAATAAGCTTAAGGTGCTGAAGGCACTCAACTTTCTATTAATCAAAGTGTGCTTGATTAGTTAAATTGAAGTTACATTCAGGAAAGTGCAATATTGATTCCCTCATACGTGTTAATTGGGCGCAGCCGCCTATGGCAGCCAGGATGGACATCTTAGTATCCGCCAAAACCTAACATTCGGCCTAGTTAGTCCTCCAGGTCCAAGAATAACTCAATGAAAATGAAAAAGAAAAGCTGAGATTGCCATCAATGCTAATACTACTAAAAACAGCCGTGTCAAATAACTTCATTCAACAAATTGATATGCCATGGTGATAAAAGAAAGTGGTATGAGTCATTGCCACAATAGACTCTATGCTTGGACAATCACTTAGATACTTAATTATAAACAAATAAAGGAGCTTTTTTTTTTATTATATATATATATATATATATATCTAAAGGTAACGCACGTTCACTGCCTTAGCATTTTTTATCACCTTTAATTTTGCAAACCATCAACCTTAAACAGAACTAAAGCAAAAGTAACAACCTTAAAAATTGTCTAAAAAACGATACTTGCAAGCTAGATTTGATCGGCTGGGAAGACCCAAAAGCAATTGAATTCTACTGGGATTTCAGAACAACCATGCTACATCAGTAAACTGAAAATTGCATTACCACTATTCCCAACTATTCTCCCAAATGTTAAGAAGTTCACAGGAGTTTCTGCCTTCTCTGAGGATGACACTTCTATATATAATATATCATCATATGTTTTAAAACATCCAATAACTCATTTCTTGCATTCATGCAAGCGCAATGAACTCGTGACATAAATAGTCGCTGGAAGAATAGTGAAGCTACACCAACTCAATTCTTTTTTGAACACATACCATCTAGAAGGATACTGATATGAACCGGGATCCTCTCATGACTAATTCAGTGCAAGAGGGTGTTGAAATAACTTATATTTAAATGTTGATATGACCTGGGTGACGAGTCAATCTATTGAGGGTTTTGTTGACACTGCTCCGACGTGGTTTTCATCAGATACTCAAATCAAATAACTTATATTCAAATGCCAGCCATAAACAGTTGTTAGTTATCAGTTCGCAAAGACTAATGTTAGAGAAAGAGCACCTATTAGCATCTAAGCATTGCAAGAAAATGCGCATGAAGAATTACTGTGCATTGATGCACAAAGTTAGATTTACGCAGACAATTTAAGTACCAATTGGATATTATTTCAAAGTGTGGGGTGACAACTACCCGAAATTTCCTATGCCATTAACTGATTCCAGAAACTGCAACTGATGCTGCTGGCGCCCATCCTGCTGTTGCTCAATCTGTTGATATGGCTGAGTATTACCTTCCAGTGCCACTGCAGCACCAGTAGCAGGAGTGCCCTTCCCCTCCACAAACCGCCACATATACCATGCCCCAACTGACCTGTATGGCCTCCATTTCTCACACAATTGCTCCATCCGTGAAGGCCTTGGCAAATCCTCCAAATTGTATAATAATTGTACACCTTTCCTAACCCCTAAGTCACTAAGAGGTAACACATCCGGTCTGTGTAGAGAAAATATCATGAACATGTGAACTGACCAGGAACCTATCCCCTTCACCATAGAGAGCATCGTAAACAAAGACTTGTCATCCATTTTCACAATTGAATCATCTGATAAAATCCCAGAGCTATACTTATTAGCAAGATCATATAAATAGCTGGCCTTGCGCCCAGAAATACCAATTTGCTTGAGCTGTTGTGCAGAGAGAGCAAGAACCGTGTCGGGTAAGACAGCGTCTTCGCCACCACAAAGAGAGATGAAGCGCGTATAAATGGAGGTGCCGGCTTTGTAAGCTAGCTGCTGGTAGAGAATGCTCTTGGCGAGTGCTAGAAACGGAGAATGGTGGGACTCGAATTGAGGGGGCGGATGAGCATCGATGATCGGGACAAGAAACGGGTCTGCAGAACGGAGGTGTCGAATAGCCAATTCAATTTCCCCATTGGCCGACAAGGGCTTGATGATCCTGAGTAGAGCTTTAGAAGACTGGGAGGCATTCCGTTGCCGGTTCTTGGTGATAACAGTACTGGTGAGAGCAGAGGCAGATGAATCATCCGGTTGAGGTGGATCACCGCTGGCAACGGGAGCAGATATTGAAGTTGTGACCGACAGTTTGCGTACTTTTTGGGGACGAATTGGGATCTTGGAAGGGTTCGAGAGGGCAATTTGCGGAAAACCGGTGGTGGTAGTGGTGTCGGAGTGCGGGTCATTTGAAGGGGTTGCTTGCGGCAGACATTGGGCATTGGAATCAGAATTGGGCTCAGATTGCTGGGGCTGAGTCGGAGACAAAGGTTTAGAATCTTGAGATTGGGTTTCCGGTTGTGTCTGGCTCTGCTCGCCCATTAGTAGCCGGTGGTGGCGACTGCGGTGAGAAGCAAGTGTCAACGGCAGCGGTGGTGTCGCTGGAGGATAATGAATAGCAAAAAAGTCAAATAAATGGATTACTGAGCATTTTTTGTGCTAAATAAATGCGTCAAGAATCAAGACAGCATTTTTGACAGTGGTTCCCCAAACAAAAAAAAGAACTGCATTTTTAACAAGGAATTCAGGAAATTTATAAGAATAAGGAGTCTTACCTAGATGTGACACGAATCTAACAAAAGTAGCCTCACACAATGTGTGACTGCTTTTGTTAAATTCGTACCACATAAGGGATAATAAGGAGCCTTATCTAGTTTTGTAGAAGTACTCAGGAATCCAGATTATAATTATCTTCTTCTTCTTTCCTTTTTTTTTAAAAAAAATTAGGAGAGAGGTAGATGTTGTTCGAACCCGAGACCTCCCATCTAAAACATAAGTATCTAATCACTGCGTCACTTAATCGAACCACAAATTGCATTTTTTTATATATATTGTTTTATTTATCACTTTTACCACTTGTGGATCTTATGCAGGAACGGCAACGGGACGGGTTTAGGGCGGGTATGCCCGCCCCGCCCCAAACTAGATTGAATCGTGTTCGGGGCGAGTACGAAAAAAATACCCGTTATATGTCCCGTTTAAAAAATCCAAAAAAATTAGAAAATAAAAAAATGGAAACTAC